>LDAU01000231.1:0-139046 GCA_001447515.1 Pseudocohnilembus persalinus
AACCCCAACCCCATATTAAAATTAAAATTAAATTACAAATATTGTTTTTTTATATTGTTGTTTTAATTTTTCTAAATAATTAATAAATTTACAAATTTACATAAATTAAAATATATAAAAAATAAGGCATATTATAAACGTTTATATTTCCTAATACTATATTAATTTTATCAATTAATTTAATATATAAAATCGGCTTTATTCGAACATATAAACTTGAGTGATATATGAAAAAAATTATTTTATTATATATAAAATTACTTATATTATAAATATAAAAATGAAAATATACTATATATATATCTAAATATTTTTTTAGTTAAATCAACTATAGCTTGAAGTTTGACTTTCTTAGATTTAATTTCCATAGGTTACATTTTATTATCTATAATTATTATTAGGGTTGTAAAAATGTTCTTGTTAATTATTTAAATTATTATTATTATCTCCTTATAGGACAAACCCTTATTATTATATTTATTAATTAGCTTTAAATGTAGGTAAATGTTCTTATTATTGCTGAAATTAATTTTATTACCTTTTATTAATAATTTAAAAAAAATATTAAAAAAAAATATTTTAATAAAATTAAGAATTTACCAATTTTAATTCATTTCTTAGAGATAGTTTTGTTGATCTTCATCTGTTTGTTAATCTGATTCAAATTATTTATGATAAAGTTATAACTATGGAGAAATATTTGCATTATTAAATTATTTTTCAAATTCTAAATTAGTTTTTAAAAATTTTCTTAAAGTTTGATTATTATTTATGTTATTGCTATTAAACCTATTGGTGTGTCTGGAAGATAATAATTAATTTGTATTTTATTGGTTCAATTTTTTGTCTAATTTTTGTACTTTTGCTTGGGTTAAATTATTCATCTCATTATAATATTTGTATTTTTGGGGTACAAATCTTTATTTTGCAGTAGCTTAAAATTATTACTATTATTGTTGTTCATTTAATTATAAATAATTGTAGAAATCTTGGTCTTCACCATAAACTAATCTGTCGAAATTTTTATCTGCTCTTTTGAAATTTTAATTAGTTTTAGAAAAATCACTTGGAAACATAGCATGGCAAAATTCATCAATAGTTAATGTTTTGCTTCTATCTCTTTTCAATGATTAAATTGATAAATAAATAAGCAGGAAAAGTAAAAAATTTAAATTATTATTTTATTGTTTTACTTATCAAGTCTAACTTCTAGATAAGAAAAAAATTCAAAATCATATTGCTGATCTTATTCAGATAAAAAATCATACATTCTATTAAATAAATTTTATTAATTTAATTTTTTAAAAAAAGTAAAGAATTAAATTTATGATAATTATACATATTTGCATCGATATAATTGGCTTATCCTCTGGTAATTATTTAGAATGACTCTTTAAAATCATAATCATATTTTCGTATCATATTATCTTTTAAATTTTCTATGGTTCTTACATATGACAGTTCTTCGTTAAAAATTGATGCTATTTATTCTACAATATAAAAAGGGACTTATGGTACTTAACCTACAGAAATTCTTTTTTTTCTTCTTAAAGCTCCTTCTCTTATATATTGATTTTTCTCTTATTTTGGTAAAAGAATTGAAATAAAGCTAATTTTTAAAAATAAAAATATTTTAAATTATATATATATAAACTAATTAAATTGAAATATAAATGTTTTGTAAATTTTACTCTCCATAACTCAATACTCTCTTTTTATCTGTTAATTCATATATTAAAAATTCACATTCATCATCATTTACTTCAATTTTATTTTCGCTGTATAAAAGTTAAAATTAAAATTAGCCATATTTTATATAATGATTAATTTTTATATACTTCAAAAATAATTTTAAGTCATATGGACTAATGATACCGTGTCCCTATTAATCTAAATGGCTAAATGATTCTAAAAGACAGAATTTTTCATTTTCGCATAAAATAGTTCTTTAAATTTCTAACTATAATTATTAATGATTAAAAATGTTAAAAGGAGAAATGATATAAATAAATATAATATTAATATATATATATAAATGAAAAATTTATAATATAAAAAAATTTACATTGTATTCTTTTTCTAACATTGTTAGTAAAAGTTCGGCTAAATCTTATTATTATTACTAGATTTAATCTTATTCATTTCCTTATTAATTGTTATTAATATTTTCTTATCCAAATAAAAAATCTTACAGTTAGTTATCTGTTGAATTTACAGGTTATAAATCACCTTCATTTTATGGTTAATTTCTGTTCATTTTTTTTAATTTTGTATATATATTTAGTTAACTTTTTTTTATAATTAGTATTGTGGAATTTTTATTTTATAATTTAATTTTTTTATATTTATTTTTAATTATTTATTGAATTCTGGTATATTAGATTATAGTTAGGATCGATTTTTATTTTTTAAAATAAAATTATAATTACTTTAAATTTGGTGGAAATAAAATTTATTTATTCTTAATAAATATTTATTTTTCATTATAATATTAATAAAGACTAGTTGTATATTTATATAACTAAAAATAAAGATAATAAGTATAAAAATATAATAATTATATTTTAAATTTAAATATAATTATAAAATTATAAATAATGTTCATAATCTCATTCCCAAACCATAATGTTTCTATCTTGACCGATACTAATTATGCTATGGTCTTGTTATATTTAAAAGCCATATGTAGCACCCTATTAAAATGGTATTGAAAATTTAGTTAAATAAAAATCATTAATATTTGTAATTAGATAGTTTTTTTTAAACAATTAATTATTGTTTAAAATTTTAAACAAAATTTTCTTATTGAAAATTTAAAATGAATATAAAAGTTATTGTAAATAAATTATTTTTTTTTATTTACTTTATGTCCTTCTAGTGTATGAATTGGCGTAGAAAGTGTAATATCCCACAACATGAGATATCCATCACCATTTGATGATAGTAAAATATTTTCACAATAATAAGATATTTAGGTTATAGTTGAATTACTTCCTAACATTGTTTAAATAAGATGTCCATTTTCCAAATTCCAAATTTTTACCGTTTTATCAACACTGCCACTAATAACTGTTTTTTGATCAGGACAAATCTCGACACACCAGACAAAGTCATCATGCCCTTTAAAAATCTAAGTACACGCATTAGAAAATTTTTTTTTTAAATTCCAACTTCTTAGGGTTTTATCTGATGATCCTGACACAATTGTGTTACCATCCTATAAAATAATTAATTGAAAAATAAATAAATAAAAAAATATTTGTTTTGAAATTTATTTTATCATATTTTATTTTACACTTGTACTAGTTAAACAAAGTACGTCGTTTAAGTGGCCGCTTAAGGTTTTTAGAACTTAATTATCTTAAACATCCCAAACTTTTATAGTAAAATCGGAACTCGAACTAACTAATCCCATATTAGGAATAGATTTTAACGCCTAATAAAATAAAAAATAAAAAATACGTAAAAAAATAATGAATTTCAAATAAAATACAAATAAAATAAATGATTAATTATTAAATTATGGTATAAAAAACTATTTAAATAATGCACTTTAGTAATATAATTTTGATATCTTAATTTTACCAACACTGGGGCTAAATGTCCTTTTAATGTTTTGACTAAAAAAGGAGAGGTATTTTAATATTAAGATTTTTATTAATTTTCTTATAAATTATTTAAATTCCAAATTTTAATGGTTTTATCAAATGAAGCTGAGGCTAAATAACCGTTAGATAAAATTTATAAAGATCTTATTCCTTATTAATGGCCTTTTAAAATTGCAAGACAGTCCATTTAAACAGTATCCCAAATTCTTATACAGCCATCGTCTGAGCCAGTTGCAAATTTTTTCGTGTTTATATTTTATATACAATAAACTGTATCGTTGTGGTTACTGTTAAAATTTGCTGAACAGCTTATTTTTCTGAAATAATTTTTTTATTTTAAATATATTTTTTTTTTAATTTTTTTTTTATATTTGTTTAATATGAATATTTTACCTTAGATCTATTAAACTTATTTAAAGTTCTTGGTTTACTTTATCTTATGGCTTTTAAAAATTATCGTACTGATTAATTGGTTTATCTTCAATTGTTATTAAACCATGTGATTATTAATTAAGATGATCTTAAAAAATGTCAAATTAGCTATTAATTTCCTCGAAACTTAATTTTATAAAATATAAAATATTTAAAAATTTATAATTTTTGCTACATATATATATAAATCTATTTATTTTTTTATTTTTTTTACTTGTTGCTATCAAAAATTGGGAGAGTTTATTCTAATTGAATTATTTAATTATATTATTTTCTAATGATTTCTGTGTTTTATTTTTTGTTCTAGTCCTATTATAAATTATCTAAAAGCAGCTTTAGACCGGCATATTAAGAAATATCAAATTGTTAAAATATATCATCAAACTTTTGAAATTAAGAAACAAATGTTTGTTAAAAGTTTCTTAGAATTTCATCAGATAATATATTTGAGTTTTTTAAGTAATTTTGATTATATTCTTCAAATTGTTGTTAAATCTTTAATTTCAATTTATTTATACATTTTACTACTTTTTGAACTAATTAATCACATTGTTGCTTTAAAGTTAAAATAATTGTTATTATAATTTTAAAATTATAATTTTATTTTTAATATTATTTTAATCATAAATATAATTTTAAAATTACCTCGAATTTTAAATATTCATGTTAAGTTAAATCTTTATAATCTATTTCTCTTTATTTTTTAGTAATAATGTAATTATGAATTGCCTAATCTTTTGGAATTCCTTTCATTTCAAATATTTACTTTTGTTCATATAAAAACTCTCCTATATCTTTTAATTCATCATGATGATTACAAGTGGTCTTACATATTAAAATTTTTTATAATACAATATATTTTAGAATTAAATTAATAATTTAAATGACTATTATTATAAGAAAATTTTAAATTTTAAACTTTATTTAAATAATATTTTAATTATTAGAATAATTTTTAATATAAATTAAATATTTTTATTACTTTTTTGAAAACACACGCAGAACAGAATAAATTTTGAGAACAATTTTATTATTGACAAAAATATTCGATGTATTTGTTTGGATGTTTATGACATGCTACTTTATGATCTAAATTTAATGATTTGAAGTTCATTTTTATTTTTATTTTTATTTTTTTTAATAATTATAATTTTATTTTATGATTTCTTTGTTTTATTTTTATCGTTTATGGTTTATTAATAATATTTTATGATTGGAATATATTTTTAATAATTTAAAAAGGTTTTATATATATTATATATTTTATTTAGAATAAATAAAATTTTATTAAATTAAAATATACTTACTTATAAATAAACTGTTTTAAATGAACATTAATTGATTTTTTAGTTTAAAATAAAATTGATGTTATATTTAAATATTTAAATAGAATAACTTGTAAAATAATATTTTATTAAATAATAGTTATATTTTCCATTTTTCATACTTTTTCTTCATTTTTTTATGCTTAATCTTATTTTTATTCTTCCAAAATTTGATTATCGTTTTTTGAGTTAAATTTTTCAAATATTTCAGGATAAATAAGTTAAAACTTTTTACAGTCTATATTTGCAACCATGGCTTGAATACTGAACTCTAAAATATTGACAGAAAAATATTCAAATTCTGCATTTTCGACAGGTTTAGTTTTAAAAATAATATTCCCTTTTTCTTAGGATTGTAAAAATTTTTTAAAATCTTCATTTTATATATTATCATAAATAAATCTTTATTTTCCCAAAATTTGGGCTATATTTTCAAATTCTGTCTCATAAATTCTTTTTGTTATATATTTTTGGATGTGATGAATACCGTCTTAACTGACTCTTAAACCAAATTTTGGGTCTCTTTGAAAAACTTTTATTCCAGTGTTTATTAAATTAAGAGCTAGATTAAATTAAAAATATAATTAATATAAAAAATAAGTGAGTAAAAATGTTAAATAAAAAATATATAAAAATAAAATAAATTGATTATTTAATTTTATATTATATTATATTATAAATTTTACTTTATTGATTTTCAGGGTTTTGAATGAGAATTTCACTTAATTTTTTAGAAATAAGTTTAATTTTATTGCACTTATCTTTTTCTTGGCCTTCATGGTTAGTTATTAATTGCTGTCTATCTAAATTTTATAATCCATAAAATTCTTTAAGATATTAATAATCTTCTTCAGATATTTGTCTGTAATATTCATAAAATAGTTTGTCTTTTTTAGATTGTTTTTATTTGTCATTTTCTTATATTTCTTTTTCTTTTTCTTATTCTTATTCATTTTCAATTTCTTTTTCTTCATTTATTTAATTTTCTTAGATATCGGTTTCTTCATGATGAACTTTTTTGTAAGGTTCTGAGTTTAAAATAGTTTGTTATTCTTTTAATTTTTTGAATAAGTTAGTATCATTTTCTTTTATTCTATCTAACATAGTTTTTCCGCCCTTTTTATAAAAAAAAATAAAAATTTAATAAAGTGAAAATATAATTTGTTTTATTAAAATATTTACTATTTTATCATCAACAGAAAGTATAATTTTTTCATCATTTGTTTTATTTTCGGTATTTTAGTGTTTTTCACTAATACAGTTTTCGTCAAATACAATATCTTCCTTTTTTCTGAAAAGAGCCACATAAAATCCTCCTGTATTTTGATCTTATGGAAGAACCTATCAATTATTTAAATATATATATTAATTTAATAAATGTAAACATAAAAAATTAAAATTAAAGTACTAAATTAATTAAAATATTAAAACTATTTATATTTTAAAGAAAATAATTTTTTTTATAAAATATATACAATATAAATTTTAAAAATAAATATGAAATTGTTATAAATATTTTATTATAATTTCCCCACTATTAAATAAAAAAAAATTTACTCTCATTGTTTTTTAAAGTCCGAAATTTTTCATTTTTTCTTGGTCTTTTTCGGGCCACATTCCTTCTCTAAGTAATTTATAAGGACTTCTTTTACTTGATTTGACTTCTTTTTTTGCCAAATCTTCAAAATTTTCTATCTCTTCAAAAAAATCATTGTAAGTTAAATTATCGATTTCTTCTTGGCTTTTGTTATTTAGTTATTAAGGAACTATTTTACTAAATAAAACTTTCCAATATAATAGCCCTTTTCTGCTTTTGAAGTCTTTTTATATTTTTAAATCATTAATTTAGTATTTTATTAATTTAATAATTAATTTGATATGAATATAAAAAATTATAATAAGTTTTTTATATTACTAGGTAAGAGTTAGTGTACATCTATTAATTCTAAGGTATTATCTTTTGCTTTTCTTAAGGTGTCTAAAACAACAGCCTCATTTTCAATAGGAGACAAACTACAAGTACTATATAAAATTAGCCCATTTTTCTATTTTTTAATTAAGAAATTTTATTTGTATTTAAAGTATTAATTATTTTACAAAAAAATCTTAAAGTTATGTTAAATATTTATATTATAAATATTTTTGCTTACCTTTGTCATTTAAATGGCTTTCATTAAACAACTTTATTAGATAGGAAAAAGAGAAAAGGCTTCTTTACAAGTAAATTAAGTAAATCTTGTAGGTATTTTCCTTGCGGCCCCGTCCCCTGTACAAGGAACATCAACTAGTATTTTGTCAAATTACAGATCTAATTAAAAAAATTTGTAAAATAATTTTTAAATGTAATGTGTGGAAAAATAAAATATAATTATGATATTTTGATTCGATTTTATTAGTATTTAATTTATATTTATAAAATTTATATATATAGATATTTAATAGTAAATGATTTAGTAAATATTTTATTTTTATTATCTTATAGTATATCATATAAGTAATTAATTATTTTCTCTTATATATTTAATTAATTTGATTAAATCTATTGAAAGTAATTAAAACAAAATTTATTAAATTAATAAAAAATAACAAAACCCATAATTTTTATTTTCCTTAATTTTTATATAAGGAGAATTAATTTTTGCACCTAAGTAAGAATTAACTTACCTGGTAGGCATATTGCATCGATCACTCAGGATGTAAGTGAATCGTGGAGCAGGCCATTGCACAAACGGCGGCTGTAATACGATTGTGTGGCTCGTTGAGCTACCTACACTACAAAATTTCTGGTAGGTGAAAAATAATGTTATTAAAAAAATATCAATAAATATGAAAATTATGGATAAATGTTATTAAAAATAAGATGAGTTTCAAAATTGTTACATTTTATTTATATAAATTTTTTAGCTTTTATATATAAAATTTATATGTAATTAATAATATAATTTTTTTACATTTTCCATTATTGATTTTGATAGATGGTATAAATTGGGCTAAATGATTAACAACTAATTAAGCATTTGAACCTGATCTGTTAATTTAATGTGATAAAACATAAGCTCTATCAATATTCATTTCATTTGATATAACAGCCCCGTTAACATCTTGATTATTTTTAAGTGCCTTTCTATGCATTATCTCCAAAAGTTATGTCGTTTTAGATCCCTGATATATATATATATTATTAGAAATATATAATATTTAAATTATTTTAATAATTATAAATATTTAAGTGAATGTTTTTAATATAATATAATTTTTTATTTCATACTAAATATTTATTTTTGAATTAATATTTATATTTTTATATACCGGAGCTGAACAAGCGTCAAATACTACATCATCAGGTTAAGGATCTAATAATAAAGGAGGCAACATAGAAACCAATTCTTATCTGCTTAAAAGTCCTGCTGAATTGGCAATTTCAATTTCTTTAAAAAATTTTTGTTGAATAGGTTTTAGGGATTCGTCCTGTCCCATTGGATTATTTTAGTAAATTATATATACATTTTTTAGCCAATTCAGTTACTAAAGGTCCCAAAATTTATTTTTGACGTTTTTTATGTATTGTTTTTGAAAATTTTACTCAAAAAAACCTATATTTTACAAAGAGTTGTTGATTCTAAAGGCTATAGGCAGTTTTTCTTGAAGAAATTTCCAGAAATGTTCAAATTGTTCTTAGTTTTAGAATTCTTATTTAAGAATTTCCTTTTTTTATTTATATATATGTTTATTTTTTTTATTAATAAAATTATTTATATTTAATGTAAGGTAAATTTATATATATACATATATTTTTTTTATTTTTTACTTTATAATATTCTTTGAAAATTGGGATATTGAGTTATTTTTTTTCCTTGGATTTATCTTATTTTTTAGGCTTTTTGCCTTATTTTTTGTTTTAAGATTCCTAAAATTAAAAAAATTGTACGTTTAATTATATGATTTAAATATATGCTTAATTTTTACGGAATTTTGTTTGTTCTGGTTTAATTATTTGGATTCTACTTCCATTTTTTATAGTTTTTTATTCAATTTAATAATTTTCTTTTAAAAATTTGATTACAAATTTATAAATTTACTTGAAACTAATTAATTCTATTTATTTAATTAAAAATCTATGTAAAAATATACAATAATATAATTTTTAGTTTAGTTTTTATATAATTTAAGTATTAAATATGAATATAAAATTTAAGTCTTTCCTTTATATTTACAATTTTTATAATTATATATTATATTTTTTAGATATATGAGGATGGCATTAAATAAAATTTATTATAAGTAGTATATTAATGTTTATATTATATGACATTAACGATATAAATATTAATTATTAATTTTTTAATTATAAATAAATGAAGAGTAGATAAAAATTTTCTTGATGTATTTTTTTTCTTTTCAATTATATATTTATTAAGAATCTTGGACCTAAATATTTTTAATTGGTTCTAAGTTATTATTATTTGTATTTTAATTTTTTTAATTATTATTTTTATTTTAAATATTATTAATTTTATTGAAAGGGTTTATAATTTGAGGTTTAATTCTAGTACTTCTTGTATTTTACTCACTTTATAATTTTTTAACGATAAATCTGTTATTTTACTATTGGCTATTATAATTATTTTATAAAATACTTTGATTGTTAATAATGGATTGGTTTTAATTTATATTATTATTATTTGCTTATTGATTTTGATATCTTTAAAGTTGGGCAGGATTAAAAGTATTTTCTAAAATCATATTATTATTTTCATTTATATCTTTTATATGGTTTTCATTGGATTTATTTCTTTAATACTACTATTATTATAATTAAGTTTGTTCTTCTGACAAAATTCCACCTTCTTTACAGAAACTAATTTCTTTTAAATCATTTTTTTCATTTTATTTTTCATTTTAATTTTATGGTGATAAAGGTTCATCTTCGTTAAAAGGATTAGGGTGAACTTAATTTTTTAAAAATTTTTATTTATCTTATTAAATATTTTCCAATAAAATACTTTTATTTTTATTTGTTTGATTTTGAGGGATATTATTATTGTTATCATTAATATTATTTTAGTTGTTATTTAATTTGCTATTATTGTGTTAATTAAGTATTTAGTATTAGCTTTGACTTTATCTTATATTCAAAGGTTTGCTTAAACTGATCTCAATCTATTTAAAAAATTAGTTAAAGTTAAAAAATATATATTAAAAATTAATATTAAATTAAAATTAATTACTTTTTCATCTATTTATTAATCTTCTTCTGTAAAGTTTGGTTTAAAATAGAATTTATTATTTTCTTTGGCGGGACTCATAATTCCAAAATTATTATAATTGATGCTATTATTTTTATTTAAAATAAGGTTATGAAAATTATTTTTTTACTACATCAAAGAGCCCGAAAGAATATTTTTATGAGAGCTAAAATTGTTATAATTTTGAGCGTAACTGTCTTTTACAGGGTTATCAGCTAGTTTATGTTTTAAATTTTTGACACTTTTATTATTATTATAATTATTATTATTTTTGTCACTTTGTTAGAGAAATTCGTTGTATTGGTAGTCTTATTGGTCCAATTGGCCGAAAAATTAGTATTTTTATTATGATTATTATTATTATAATTTTTATAATTATTTTTCGTTATTTTCGGTTGAGTGGTACTTATTTTAGAGTTGGTAAAACTAAGATTCAGGGGCAAAAAGGCTTTTTTTTTATTTTATTTGTTATTAATTGGGAAATTTATTTGACTAATTTTGTTGCTGTTATTATTATTATTGTTATTGTTATATTTGGTCATTTTAATTGTAAGAGCTCATTTTTGCTTTAATACTGTTTGTAAAATTTGCGCTGTTAAGGTCTAAATTTCTATAATTTTTAGTGCTTGATTAAAAGTTTTACTGGAAAAATTAAGGATTGCCAAGACTGGCTAATGATTAAGATTTTTAAGGGTAAGCATTATTATTAACGCTATTATTTTGATGCAATTTTGGTTATTGAAGCAAGGGTTTTTAGGGATTTTATTTGAACGAATTGTAGTTTCTTTCCAAGTTTAAAAGTTAATTTTATTATTCTTGTTGTTGATTTTTTTTTAGGTTTTCTTTGATTATTTTATACTGATTTTGTATTTCTTTGTTTCTATGATTTTCCTTTTATTCAGACTCTAAAAGCTATTATAGGGCCTATTTTCTTATGTTTTCGGAATTACTCTCTTACTTGTAATTTTTCTACAATAATTCGATCATTTATTAGTTGCTATTTACTTATTTTTATAAGAGTTTATTTTCACTTAATAACTGGTCAAGTAATAAGTTTTCAGATTAGCCATGGTTTTTTAATTCAGGAGATTATATTAAATGTTTTATTTAATTTAAATGTTAAAATTAATTGATATTTCCTTTATTATTAATATTATTATTCGGTAAATTTGTGACGCTATTAGTATTATTTTCAGGTGAATTTAAATTTTAATTATTATTATTAGATTAGTTATTAATTTTTAAGTGTCTTTATTACGATTGATATACAGAGCTGTTTTACATTATTTTTTTGGGTATATTATTGTTTTCCATGTTTTATGTTTATTCTTCATTTAATTCTAATTTTGAATATTTTTCTTATTCCAATTTTTTTTATTGATTTTTTATTCTTTTGTTTTCTTGAATTTATTCATCTAAAAGTTCTCTCATTAATTTTTTTTATTAATTTTATTTTTCTAAATGATCTTGCATATGCTCTTTTGTAAATCTACCTCTTACCTATATTCCTTTTGATAAAATTTGACTTTCTGTTATATTATTGCTATTTTATATTTGTGGATTATTTTCTAAGTTATAGTTTTAAGATTTGTTTTCAACATACTATAATTATTATTGTTATTCATTTTAATTTGAGGTTTGTTATTAAAATTTATGTTTGTTTAAATTATTTTATTTGTTTTTATCGGATTCTGGGGATATATCTGTGCTTTATGATTATATTTCTGGGTAGTGTTAACTTTCTTTTTGATTTATTTATATATTATTATTAGGCGATTAAATTTAATAATTTTCATCACCATATTTTAATTGATTTTCTTCATTTTCTGCAGAAACTTTTATATTTAATTTTGTTTCTGTTTTGATATTAAAAATATTTTCATCTTAAACTTATTCTTTTTATGATTAATCCTAATACTAATTTTATTAATCAATATATATTTAATTCATGGTATCATTTTCTTCTATTAAAATAAGAATTAATTAATTACGTAATAACAATATTAGAAATATATAAAATTATTTATATAATTATATTAAATAAAATATTTAGGAATTTTATATTAATATTAGTTAATTGATTTTTTTATATTACGAATGTTTGGTATTTATTATATATTTCCAAAGTTAAGGATAATTGAAATAAATAAGTTAATTAAAGGTTTGACTTATTTATTGTTTAAAAAAATAAATTTTTTAAAAGTTGAAGAATTTTAATTAAATTAGAATTAAATATAAGTAAAAATATCATTATTTTTCTAAAAAATGTTATTTTTTAAATTTAGTAAAAATAGATTATTAAATTATCTCTAAATAATATATTTTCTTAAAAAAATATTATTTTATAAGTAGATTTATCATTATATTTATTTTTATTAATATATACTTTTATATTTATTAATTAATAATTTTTATTTATTTTTTTACTTTTTGAACTGTTTTTTATAGTATTAGCATTACTTTTATTTTTATTATTATTAGTATTACTAATACTACCTGCACTTATTTTTTACTTAATTTATCGATTAATATTAGTTTTTCCATTTTAATTTAGGTTATTAATTTTCAGTTAGCTCAGGTTTGTTAGTGGCTAATTTTGCTAATTTTCAGCAATTTAGTTTCTAGAAGAATTTTACGCTGTGTATCTGCCTGGTTTTTATTAGCTTATTTAATTTTCGCTGTTTTCTATATTTTCACCGGTTTTTTAATCCTTATCATAATTATTATTATTATTTATGTTTAATTTTTGGTTTCTTTTGGGCATTCCTTAAGATTAGGGCATTTTTTTGTCGATTTTAAGGTTGAATTTTTTTAATAATGGCTATTTTTGGTCTTTTGTGGAAGGATTTCTTTGTAGTACTTACACTTTTTTTTAAATATATAAGAATATAAATTTATGGTTTTTTATTTATTTTTATTATCATTTTTATATATTGGGTAAAAATTTTAATATGTTGTAAATTCTATTTACCTTGGTTTAGAGGCTTTTGACTTTTGAACATATTTAGTATTAAGTTTTATTTATTTTTTACTCTTTTTTTATTTATTGGATTTTATTGGTGTTTATCGAGATTATTGATTTTTAAATTTATTTTTGTTTTATCCTATTATTTTTTTTTTTGTTATTTTTTTTGTAATGTAATTGTAAAATGAAAAATTACTTTTTTTTATTTTTTAATATTTATTTATTTTTATGTAATAACTTGATTTTATTTATTATAAAATTGTTTATTAAGAAGTAAAATAGGGTGAAATTACTTTAAATGGTATTTATTTTAATTTTTTATTAACTTCTTTGTCTTTATCAATTATTGAATTTATCAATTGAGTTAGAAATTATTAGTCGTAAACAAATTTGAAAATTGATTAGTTTACTTTTTTTTTTTATAATAAAGTTGAAAATAAATAAACTAAACTAATAATTAAGTGTAAATTGTTTAAAAAATAATAAGATTTGCCTTTTTATTGGTAATATGTATTATAGCTATGAATTTTTGAAAAATTAAATTTTTAAATTTAGAGAATTAAATTAATTTATACATAAAGATATATAAAAATTTTTTTTAGGTAAATTATTTAATTACAATTAATATTTTGTTTCTGTTTCTGTTTTAATTTATTACATTTCATGCTAAAAAATAAAAATATTTTAATCTAAAATTGTTTTTTTCAATACTATATATATTTGTAGGTGAATTTTTAATTTATCTTTTATTTAAAATTAATATTTTTATATAGTTTTTACAAGTTATAAATGCATCAGTTTTTTTTTATCCTTGCTATTTTATAAAATTAGTAAAAAATATTTATAAATTTTAAAATTATAATTATATACTTTATATTAAATGGTTAAATTAATTTTATAAATTAATATAAGAATACTAGTCGTTTCATAAAAATAAATAATCATTTTATTAATATTAAACCTTCAATTTAAAAAATTTTCAAACTGACTAAATTGTTCCCTTTTTATTAAAAAATAGTAGAAATTAAATTAAAAATACAATATAAAAATTAGGTTAGATAATTTACTGCAGCATTATCTTAATTATATATTTATTAATATCAATAAAAGATTGCATATATAGTTTAGTAATAATTATTTTTATATAAGAATATTTGATAATTAATATTGTTTATTATAGTATATTATATATTTTTTTAACTTATACTATACAATTCTGATTATTAATAATAATGAGGTAATAGTGATTTATTAAATCTGATGTAATTTAAATAGGACGAAAGATTAATTTAAAGAAATAATAGATTTAAATATTTAAATTAAAGTGTAATTAAAAAGCGTAATTACACTTTAATTCTAGGTAATAAATTATTATCTAGTTAATAATCTCTAAGAGTATTATGATTTTTTATCATTATTTTTATATTCCATATAATAAATTCAATCTTGTAATTTATAAGTATATATAAAAAATTTATAAAGAAATATTAGTTACTAAATTATTAATTACAAAATAAGTTTTATTAAAGATGTAATATAAAAAATCCAAGATAAACAATACTAAAATGAATTGTATTTAAATATTTTATATGATAATAAATAAATATTTTAAAACTAGTTGAGTTTAAATTTAACAAAAATTTTTTATAATTTAATATTTATTTAAATGAGAGCAATTAGTTTAGTGGTATAGTATTTATTTAAAAATACTTAAAAAGAAAGTATTTATAATATATTAAAAATCAATATAGTATGTAAAATAAAATTTGTATAATTATAAATAAAATAAAATAAAAATGTCTTAGAAAGAATAAAAAAGTGATTTATAAAGTCTTGTTAAAGATTATTTTAACTAAAAAATTTTGCATAAAAATGAGGAAAATTGGGAAGAATATTTTTTAAACTAAAATAAAGAAGATATTAAGGTAGCAATTGTTTAATAGAAAGAAAATGACGACATTTTTGAAGATGAAAATAATATTAACAATGAAGATATTGAGGTTTCAGATTGTAATGGTATCTAATATAAAATTTATTTATAAAATGAATAAAATGGAAAAAAAGTGTTATAATAGAAAACTCTGGTTATTCATCCTTTGTCTTTATAGTAATTATAAGTTTAAAGACATTTCTATTTTTATTTTATGTTATTGACTTAATTTTAAATTTTTTTGTTGAAAAAAAAAAAATTGGTTTGTATTAAATTTTGAAATTTCAGAAAAAGAGGGAAATTATAATAATAGGGTGTATATTATTTATAATGTTATTAAAAACTATTTTTATTTTTGTTTTTATTAGTTATGATTTGGTAGAGGAGTCACATAAAATTAGTTTAATTCTGGAAGGGAAAATTACTTTAAAAGAAGATGAGGAGGAATATTTATCATTGGTTTTATATATTGAAAATAATCCTTAGTTTAAAAACTTAGAAAATCAATAATTTAAAGATTAATTAGTAAGGATAAAAAAACAGTAAATAAGAGACACACCTTAAAAATATGGTGTCTCTTAAAAAAATTAGGAATAATAATCAAATTAAAAGCGAAAAATAGATTTTAGTATGGTTGAAATTAACGAAGTTTAATAAGAAACTAGTAAAACTGTAATGGATTTTGAAGATTTGAACTATTAAATGATGGCTACAATAAAAAAAAGTACAGAAAAAACAGGTTTTGGTCTTTAATTTGGAGGCAAATAAAGTTAGAATTAAGAAAATTAACAGTTTTAAAATTAAAATTTAAATCTAAACTAAGGTTAAAATAGAAAGGGTAGTTTTTAATTAAAAAATTTTATTAAGAGTCCTTTTAAATAAGGAGAAAATAATTAATAAGAAGGTAAAAAAAGTCTTTATAAAGAAAATTTTTAAATCGAAGGAAAAGTAACACCTTTACCTAAAAAATCTGAGGATAAAAATTAAAATATGAAAAATTAAGGTTTGAATTTAGTTTAATAATAACAAATATAGGCTAATTAAGATTAATTTTAAAATGATTATTTTAAAAAAAATTCAGGAGGTGGAAATGATTACTACGAGCATTTATTGGTTTCTTAGGCTGCAGCTATTTTTAAGGCTAGAAACAAATAAAAATTTGTTTAAAAAAATTATGAATAAAATAAGGAAAATAAAGAGAATTTAAATGAAAATAATAATAATAAAAAAGGTAAAAAAACTTAGAAAAAATAAAAGAATGTTAAAAAATCGATTTTGAAAGAACCTTAAGTTTAAAAGAAAGTGAAAATAGAAGAAGGTTTGAAAACTCCTTTAAAAAATAAAAAAAATCAGTTCATAAATTAAAACTAGAATTAGGAGGGATTTGATTTGGAAATTTTGGCTGAAAATTCTTAAGAAGAACAAGAATAAAATTAACAATAATTATAATTAATAAATGAAGAAGAAGAGATGGAAAAAAAATTAAAGTAAGAGAAAATTTAGAAAAAATTATAAAGATTAAGTTAACATATAAGTAAAAGTGAATATTTAATATATATTATGGGTAAATTTCCCTATAATACTTCTAATGATTATGATAAAAAGATTTCTAATAAGATAAAAAAGGCTTTTTTTCCTGATAGTGAGAAAAAAAATGGACTGAAAAAAAGTTACCCTAAAAATGTGGTCAAAACTTTGTAGTAGTTGTATTAATGAAATAAAAAATTATATGTATTTTTATTTTTATATAGGTTTAATTTGTTAATTATTATTATATTTTATTGGTTTTTAAAATTAATTAGTTAATATAATTTTTTATATATAGTATATTTTTATAAATTTTTTATATTGTGAAAAAAAATTTAGTTTTATTTTTAGAAATAGTAGATTAGGTCGTGGAATAGTAATTATAAGATAAATTATTTTCTTATAGAAATAAGAATATATTGGATTTAAATTATAATATAATAATGATTATACTATTATTTAAGATGTTTTTTTTACATTAATTTTTTATTAAAAAATAAAAATTAATCCTTAAATATAAATAATTTAAAAAAAAACTAAATATATTAAATAAGAAAATGGATTAGAAAGAAAGCGAAAATAAAAATAAAGAGGGTGAAGTCCAATAGAAGGAAGAAAATAGCTCATAATAAAATTAAATGCAAAATGAAAAAAAAGATGATAAAAACGATTTTAATGATTTTGAATTATAAGATCAGCTTTTGAACAATATTTAAAAATAAATTGCTGAAAACACTTCTTATATAAGTGGCTTAGAAAATTTGTAAAATTTGGAAGAAGAATACGAATAAAATTAGATATTTTTGATGAAAATTAAGAATTTAAAAGAAAGATATCCATGTATAAGAAAGATTAGAGGGGACGGGTCTTGTTTTTATAGAGCTTATTTATTTTCAATTTTTGAGTAAATTGCTGTGCAAAATGATAAAGAATTATATTAAAAAGTGTTGAAATTGTTGTAGGATTCAAAATAATATTTGATGAATGCTGGATTTGAAGAAATTGTTATTGAAGATTTTTTAGAGACCTTGATCGAATAATTTAAAGTAAAAAAAATATTAAAATAAAAAATAAATATATAAAAAATTTTTTACTATTAATGATTTATGAAGAAAAATGTTTAGTTTTTATAGTAGAATTTATAATAATATATTTTATAATTTTCAAAGATTTTGGAAAAAGAAAATGTAGGGATAGATGAAGTTTTATCAATTTTTTTGGATAAAAATATTTAGGAATAGTTGATAATGTATGCAAGGTTTTTGACATCAGGGTATTTGAAAACCAATGCAATTTTATTTGAAAATTATATTTTTGATTATAATGGAATTGAAGACTATTGTAATAAAGAAGTCGATCCCCCTGACAGAGAAGCTGATTAGGTTTAAATGATAGCATTGATAAGCTACTTATAAGTTCCCATTAAAATTATATATTTAGACTAAAATGTTTAATATTAAGAGGGATAAGAAATGATTTTACCTGAAGATGCTAACAATGTTAAGGCAACTTTATTGTATAGACCAGGACATTATGATTTGTTGTATTCTAAATAAACTATATAAAATAATTAACATTAAGGTTAGATTTCTTAGCAACAATAAGAAAAATAATAGAAATGATCGTATATATAAATAATTAATAAATGAAAAGTTATCAATTGTACAAGAATTTATTAATATATTTTTAAGTTGACTTGTTAAATATAATTGAAAGAGTATATTATATTTATAAAGTAAAGCTTATTCATTATAAATTTTATATCACTTATATATACGACATATATTTATATATAACGAAAATTAAATAATAGCTAATAATATATAAAACAGTGGATTGATTATATACATAAATAAAAAATAATTATAAAAAATCTTTATATATTTAGAATAATTTTTCATATTTTATAAATATTATATGGGAAAAAAATTATTTAGATCTTTAACTAAATAATTATTTGTTTTTTCTCTTGAAAATTATCATTTGTCAGACATATTTTTTTTGAAAACTTTCCATAATTTTATAGGTTTAGATTTTATTCTCCATGTACAATAAAATTTCAAATTATTTTGGTATCCTTCAGAAAAAGGAGAACCTTCATCTTCTGGAAATTCTTAAAGGTATGATATTTTATCCCAGCTAGCATTTTCCCCTTATTTATAATTTTAATTAATATTTGTAAGTATATATTTTTTACGATTTTTAAATTTATATTTTATTTTATTACATGTTGTTAAATTATGTAAAGCTAGATAAGTGTGGAAAAGGAATAGAACTCCTACCATAAATATAAAAAATCCTAACAATAATATAATAACTAAGCCAATAATTGGATTATCAATGATACCAGTGTTAGATTTCATATTAGCAATAGTTATTTTTATGAACTAATAATAATGTAAAAATTATGATTAAAAATAAAAGTTTCAATAAAATTAAATAAATAATTTATTTAAAATAAGAATATTTTATTACAGGCACAAAAGGATAACATAATTCTAAAAGCTAGAAAATTAAAAACCACCAAAACGGACATCTATTTTTTTCACCTATACAATTTCCAACCTAATAAATAATAAAATTATAAAATATATTTTAAAGTTAAATAATGATATATTATGATTCTTGATTATTAAGTATTTAAAATAAGTTAAATTTTGATATTTATTTTATATCTTAACTTTTATTTATTAAAATATAAGTTATATATTAATATTATATAAAAATAAAAATTTTATATACATAGAAAAAGGTATGTATATATAAATAAAAATATATTGATTTAAATATAAATATAAATATATATATATACCCATGGACAATGGTGGTCATGAGTAGCTATACATTTTTTACATTCATTACAATGTTTTGACCTGATAGGCTAATCTAGTTGGCATTTTTAGCAGTATCTTTTTTCTAAGTACACTTCTTCTGGTTAGTTAATTTAAATTTTTTGTTCTTTTTTTATATTTTTTTCACAGTCAAAATTAAAATTAATGTTAAAATTATGGTGTTTATCTTCTAATTATCCGCTGTCGTTCATTTTCGAATGTGTGGGTAAATTTGAGCTTATGTAAGGGGCTTGTAATTATTTTTATTATTGTTTATTTTAATTTTAATTATTTTGATTGAAATTTTATTTTTATAACAATTCGTTTTATTGTATTTCTTTTTTATAGTGTTCTGCTAAATTTATTTTCTCTCTTGTGATAACTGGCACTTGTTGGTCCTACTCGGTGTTTAACTAGGATTGTACGTTTAACTTGAAAATTGTTCAAAATTTAATAAATTTAATAAGAAAATTAATTACTAAAATAATATGCTAATATATAAATATTTTATTTTTACCTGGATATTTTACTTCACTTATTATTCATATTAACTTAATTTTGTTTAAATGTTAACGGTATCTTGGGTAGTCATTTATTAGGTGAATAATTTTGCAAAATTTGTTGATTATTTATCATCTTATTTAAATTAGTACTTTTGATTATTTTTAGTAGGAGTTAAATTTTCACCACTAGACAAATTAATTTGGCCTTTTTACAAAGCGATAGCACTATTCATATAATTAGAAATAGCTGAATTTAATACGATAGAATCTTGGTCATTAATCAAATTATTTTTTTATTTTTCATTGCTACTTTTTTTACTATAATCTTCTAAATTAAGAATAAATTCTGGTTCATCTTCATCTTTTTCATTTGGATTAAAATCCATTACAATTTTGTTATTTTTATCGTGGTTATTACCTTCCATTCCTTCACTCATAATACTATTTTCAACCTCAATCCTACTTTAAGGAGACCTAATTGATTCAAGTTAGTCTGGTTTTCCGCTTGAATTTTCATCTATATTTTCGTTATTTTTTTTACTTTTTGGAGAAACTATTAATGAATTTTGGTGTTATTGTGGGATTTTATCCGTGTTTTAACCTGAAAGAGTGAAATTTTCTATATTTTGTAGTGTAACTACTTAATTTTCTATTTGTAAATTATTATTATTATTTTTAATTTTATCTTTGTTTTAAGTATTTTCTGAATTTTATGTTAATTTTTCATCGTTTTGTTCGTTTTCATATCCTTGTTTTTTTTTTTTAAATTATGATGCTCTTTTTGTAACTCTTTTGGGCTTTCTACTTGAGTTTTAAGGATTTTCTTACTAAATTTTTAAATATTAAAATAATGTTTTAAAATTATTATATTTAATATTTATTTTTAACTATGATTATAATTTATTTTTCAACAAATTTATTCGACTATATTTTTGATATAATAATGCTGGTATAAAAATAAAATTAATGTTTTTATAAAATGAAATAGATGGAAAAATTACACTTGAAATAGTAATATTCTTAGAATCGATATCCACAGTTTTAGTTTTATATCCTCTATCCATTTAAGATAAATCATTTGCAGATTTTAAAATTGAAATAATTCCTGATTATTTTCCCATTTAATCAGTTTTAAGACTCTGTTATTTTTTTATAAATAGTTATTTAAATAAAAAAAGGAATATTTTTTATCATTTTTTATATAAACATTTGATTACATTATCTGTTAACTAACTAAATTGATAAGTCACATAACCAGGCTAATTAAAATTATTTTTTTAAAAATTAGACAATAAAAATTTTAAATAGAATATATTATTTTTAAATTTTGCCATAAGATTAGATTTTTTATTTTAATAGTTAGAGTTCAGTATTAAAAATATTTAATTTATATTATTTTATTTATAATTATATATTTACATCTTTGCAACTAACAATATAATAAGAAATCATAACTAAGCAAACTATTATCCAAAAAATTTATGCATAAATTAAATTTAAATCTAAAAGCTAGTCGTGTAAATTTAAGGCTACTATAGACAAAATTGAAATTTAAAGTAAAGAATAAATTATAGGTGCAAATTTGAAATTTTTTCCGAAGCCTTTTAAAATGGCTTAAATTTTGGTTTTTAGTAATTTTTTTTTGCTTTGAGATATTATTTAACTATTGTTATTGTTGTTTTCGTTGGTTTTATTTTTTTAATTCGTTTCCATTTTTTATTTTTATTTTTATTTTTTATGAGATTATAAAAATAATAGTTATTTATTGTTTTTTTTTTTGTTTTTTTTTATTTTTTTATAGGAATTTAATACATAGGTATTTGGAAAGTAATTTTTTTGATAAATAATTTCTGGTTTATTATTATTTATTGAATAAGTGAATTTTAATTTTTTGATTTTTCGGTGTGAGATAGAAGTTTTTATTAAATTTTTTTGCTTGTTTTTTAACACCTTTTTCAAATTTAGGAGACTGATAATTATTTTTTATTATTATATGCTTTTAATTAATAGTTTATTTTATTATATTCCTCAATATTAATAAAATTATTAAGTCATTTATGGTAAACCTAATTTGATGTTTAATTATTCTTTATTTTAAATAGATAAACAAATTTTTATAATAAATTACATAAATGTAATTTAAATAAAAAATATAACATTAAATATATTTTTTGTTATTATATCAATTATAAATATATATATATATGAAAAACTTAAAGTATTAAAAATAATTATTATGATAACCATAAATTTCTAACATTATTATTATAATTTGATATAATAATTACAGAGTAATACCTTGGTATATAAATATATTATTTATAGAGTAAAATATAAGTCTATTATTATTTTTGTTAAATTATATTTTTTATAAAGAAAAGAAGGTAAATATTTATAATTTGGTTAATTTCATCAGTTTTATTCATTTTTTCATTAGTTACAAGAGTTAACAATATCGATGAATCCAGGTTTTAAAGCGGCACCTCCGACTAAAAATCCGTCAATATCTTTTTTTTAAATTAAATCGTCACTATTTTTTTCAGAAACGGATCCTCCATAAATAATCTATCAAATGAAATAAATAAGTAAAAAAAATGAAATTTTAAATAATTTATAAATATACAAATAATTATTATTTTTTGAATTAGTTTTTTAAAAATTTTTGTGGTTATTTTTAGTAAATTAATAAGATTTTTAATTTAAATTAATGCATAATAATTTATTTTATATAAATTAAGTTTTAATTATATTTTTTACTCTGGTTTCATTGGCAACTTATTTGCTAATTTTTCCTAAATAAGATCTAATAAATTCGTGAACTTCTTAAGCTTATTCAGGGGAAGCAACTTTTCCAGTTCCGATAGCCCAAACGGGTTCATAGGCAACAACAACATTTTTCCATTATTATTCAGAGAGAATTTCTTTTATATATATAAAAATTATGGTATAAATTTTTTTATTTAAAATAATATAGTTGCTTTAAAAATCTTTGTATAAAAATTAAATATTATAATGACAAAGGTTAATAATATTAAGTAGAAATTATTTGAAGTTTTTTTTTTTTATTGCAATTTTTTTTTTTTATTGCAATTTTTTTTTACCTTTTAAGGGAGCTAACTAACTTTCAACAACTTTATTGGTTTATCCAGATTCTCTATCTTATAAAGATTCTCCTGTGATTTTATAAAAAAAAAAATTTATTACTTAATTTAATATAATAAATTTAGAAATTTGTTTAATATTATTCATGTTTTTTTCATTTTTTAATTATTTATATATTGTTACCTACACAAGCGATAACATGTAATCCAGTATCTAAAGCTAATTTAGTTTTTTTAGCAACAATTTAAGAATCTTCTCCATAATAAGATCTTCTTTCGGAGTGTCCCAAAATGGTCCAGTGGATTCCGAAATCTTTGACGTGATTGGGGGCAATTTCTCCTATAATATTATTTTTATTTTAATAAATATAAATATATTTTATATAAAAATAAAAAAAGTATTTGAAAATCTTTTATTAAACATTGAATCATTCAAGAAATTAAAAAATAATTATTTTTTTTTAATGATGGTTTTAACACTTTTAAAAATATGAAATATTTTTAATATTTTTAAGTTGGCTTTATACCATAAAAAATATCAAACACTTTTTATAAAAATTATATTTTCTATTCATAAATTTTTGTGAATTTACTAATAAATGCAATATTTTCGTATATAAAAAAGTGCGTAAATTTTTTATTTTTTTTGAAACTTTAATATAAATAAATTAATAAAAATAATTATTTACCAGTATAGGCTCCATATTAAGTCAAAGAAGTATTTTAAGCAGCGACTTCAACAGGAGTAGTTAATTATTCTTTAACATAAGGGATGTGTAAGAAAACAGGGGCGGCTATGACTTAGACTTTACAGGTGTCAAAAGTTAATTTATTATAAACATTATTGACAATGTCTTTGGTTTATTAGTAGGTGTTGTTACATTTCCAGTTTCCTCCAACGAATAATCTTCTTACGGACATTTTTTTTTTATTTTTTTATTTATTTTTTTTTATTTTTTTTGGTTTTATTTTATTATTATAATTTAATTTTTTTAGGAAAAATGTTTTGGTTTATTAGCTTTAGTTAATAAATAGTATAGATAATATAGTGTTTCTGGGGATGATTGGGAGATATATGAGATAGTATTTACTTCTGAAATAATTGTTTAGTATGAATCTTAGTTATTAAATAAGTAATTTCGTTTATAAATAAATTTACTTAAAACCCTTATTTATTTAATATACAAAATAATTATATATATATAAGATAAAATAAATTACGAAAAATAAGGGTATTTAAGTATTATTATTTTATTTAAATTAGCTTTTTACTATATTTATCGATAATGGATAATTTTATCAAATTATATTTTGTAATTTTAAATTTTCTTATTTTAATAAGAAATAGTTTGTTTAAATTTTGAAAGATAAATAAGAAAATATCTTTTTTATATAAGCATATTAATTAAAATTTATGATATTTTATGGAAAAATAATATAATTTTTGCTGAAATAACCCAAAAATCAAAAAAAATATAAATTAGAATAAATAGATAATTAATAGAATTTTAAAATCTATTATATACTACATATTTGGTAAATATCCAAAAATCACTAAAATTTAAGGAAATTTAAAAAAAAAATGTGTATACTATACAATGTAATCAATGGTATAGTAGAAATTTTTTAATTAAAGTTCATAGTAAAGATAAATCTGAACTTATGCTCCAAAATATTTTATAATAGTAAATTTTTTCTTTTAATTAATGAATTTTATATTTAAAAAACATAATATATTCTTAATATTTATTTAAAACTATACTATTTTAATCATAAATTTATTAAACTATTAATATAAAATAGAAAGTTTTTAAAATCTTTTTAATAAAAGAGTTTTTATAGTAATTATTTTTCTAAAAATAACAAAAATAATAAATAAAGATAAAAATTATTTAAATTATGATTTTAATTAATTTTTCAATCTTTTCTTCTATAAAATAATAAATACGCTTTATCAGTAACAATTTTGCTTTATTCAATTGTGGTTACACTTGAATCGTCAAATTAGAACCATTTTCCATATTAAAAACTTTTAGCATAAGTTATATAATGGCCTCCCTACATAGTACCATTATGATTAACGACTCCAAATAAGTCATATTTTAAACTATGTTATTATTATTCTTATTATTATAATTATAATTATACTTATTGTTGTTCTTAATAATTATTATCATTATTTAATAGTTACTAATCAGTTTATTAATATTATTAATTTTAATTTTCATATATATTATTGTTATTTAAATTGTTATAAGTTTGATTGATTAGGTTATTGTTATAATTTGGGGGAATAAAAGAGTTTTTAAGGAGTTCGTCGTTGTGGTAATCGGTGGGGTAATAATGCTAAACTGAATATTTTTTTAAGTCTAAATTTTAAACTGGAAAATCAATTTTGGTTTGTATTTTTTTTTGCTCTATTAGTTGACCATTGAAACTTTATTTGAATTAGAATCGTTTTAAATGAAGAATTAGAATTTTAGGTGCTCTAAAAATTTCGATTGTTTTTTTTGCATTTTGATGTTCTTTACAAATTGGGCAAAACCATTTATCATCCCCAAATAATAATTCTGGTTCTTTCGTTAATTAAAAACATTCTTCAAGCGTTGGATTTTAATTTTCTTATTGATATGGTTTTTTATTATCGTCATAATTATTGTTTTTACTTTCTTCTTGTTGTATTTAACTTTCTAATAAATGGAAATAATTATTATGTTTTTGAATTTGAAATTAAAGAGGTAAACGAGACCATAATACTATTATTTCAATTTCAAAATCTTCTGGAATTCTTAACTATAAATCTTAAAGTGTAATTTCAGTTTAAACTGGTAACTCACAATTTTAACAGTTATAAAAGCCACAAAAGCAACAAGTTGTATCATTAAATTGATTGCAACTACTTTTTAAATATACTTTATAAGGTATAGAGTCTGATTATTCTATGTAAAATTTGTAAAAAGCTTCTTTTGGATTTAATTCTTTAATTTCCGGGAATTTTTTTAAAAAACATGGCATATAAAATTCGAAAATTTTTTAGTGTATATTTTCAAGTGTGCAAAAAAGATCAAAAATAAAGGGTCTAACATGTGTAAAATAAGAAATTTGGTAATCATTTTCATATGGTATTTTTTTTCCCTGCGAAATATTAATTTAAACTCTGTTATTTTAGTCTATTTATTCATCATTTTCAGAAATTATAAAACAAAAAAATTCTTGCTCATTTTGGATTTTCTTTTTAATTTCATCTAATTCTCTATCATTATCTAATTCAGGGTAAATTTTTTGATAGTTAGCAATAGTTATTAGTTGTCTATTACTTCGTATATCGAATTCTTAATAAAGATGCTCTTTCAACTCAAAAATTTGCTAGTTCGATTCTTTTTAATATAATTAAAATTTTATCAAATATTATTAATTATTAGCATTAAATTTAAGAAATTATATAAGATTAAATATAAATATATTTATTTTATTTTTTTACAAAAAGGATAATAGTAGATTCTCTAGTTTTTTACAGAATCAGTAAAACATAGATGTATTTTTAAATATTCATTTTTTTATTCTGGAATTGAAATTGGATAAGTCATAAAAGGATCAAATTTTTTAGAAGTTTTTTTACAAGTTTAGCACGTTATTTCAGACTTTAAAATTCCTTAAAATAAATCTACAACAAAAGACTGATTTCTTTCAATATGTTATTTCCAGACATATTTTGCAATCAGGTCTTCTTATAAGTTAAATTACTTTATTTCCGATTAAGGCTTTTTTTATTTTACTCTATTGATGTCTTCATGAATTCCTATTTTATTAATTTTTTTTAATTTAGTCTCTTTATTTATTTAAAAAATTATTTTTATAAATTGAGAATACCATCTAATAAAAATGATAAAAATTCCTAAGAATCATGTTGGTCATAGCCCTCAAATAATTGGTATATATTAGAAAAAACTGCTTTGAATTTTTTTGGAAATTTATACGATTTTTATGTCGAATGCATTTTTTAAAACAATTCTGCTAACGCATTTATTAGTAAACCTTTGGATCCCAAAATATTTTGCAAATTTATCTCTTATTAGTATATGCCAGAAATAAGAAATTTATGCAATTCTTCGACTTAAAATAAACATTACAATGCACTATTCATATAGCATGTATTTCCCATATTTCCAAGTCCACATAATCCTAAATTTTATTTTATTTTTATATTTTCATCACTATTATCATTCGAATCATTTTAAGCACCTTGATAGTTAAATTTATTAAAATTATAAAATTACATATATTAATTTTTTATTTTATTACCTACTACTTAATATTATTATTATGGTAATGCACCTGCAGGTTAGCTTTGTTACTATAATTGAGCCGCCGCTGCAGCTTACATACCCATGGTACCGGCTGGAATATCTTATATTTAATACAATAAATTATTTATATATATATTATTTTATAAGATAATTTTAATAAATATTTTATAAAAATATTATATTATATATATTTTGAATATATAATTACTGGGTTAACTTTAACTTTATTCAGAAATTGAATCTGGGACATTTTATCCCTATAATATCCAATTCTAACCATCTTATCGGAATTCTGCTATAATTAACTGACCTGGACTTATATCTATATCTTAGATAAATGAGTCATTATTTGGGTTAAAAAATTTTGCAATTCTATTATTAATGTTTAAAATTCATTTTATTAAAATTATAAGTAATTTATTGTTATATTAAATAATGGAATTTAAAAAAAAAATATCAATTGTATTTTATTTTACCCATCTACATTTAATTTTTTCGTTAAAATATTTTATGGATCAATTATTTTTCTTAGGTGGTCATAAAGTTCGTTTAACGTGGATATTTCATTAAATTTCCAAAGTCTTATTTGATTAAATGTAAATTAATTAGGGTGAAATATTTATTCTGAACACTGAATATATGTTTCATTTGAATGGAATTAAAATTAAAGAGCATTTGCTAATTCTTATTTTAGTTCTTGTACTTTTTAAAGTGGTGGTAGGTTAAGTCTTTTACTATCTTAATCAAAATATCTTCCTTTTATTAATGCGTCCAAAATACAAGTATTCATCATAACAATTTCTACCTGAAATATTATTTAAAATATTTATTAATGAATATAAAATTTATATACAAACGTATACAAATACATATCATTTATTAAAAGTATTATAATAATAAAAAATAGGCTATTAAGAATTTTTTATATTATTATTACTTATTTTGGGTAAATTTCCGCACTTGAATTTTTATTTTTAAGATCATATAATATTCTTTAGATTTTTATACCTTAATATTATTATTAGAAAAACTCAAATAGGGGTAAATCAATATATGAATAATCATTTTCAGGTTATAAATTTGGCTTAAATATTATATTAACCTCATTGTATATATCATGATTTCCTAATTACAAATAAGAATTTATATGTTATGGCTAAAAGATATAATCTTAAACTAAATCTCTGTTTATTTCTGTTATTAAAATTTAATTAATTCCTGTAAAATCTTAAATATAGTTTTCCCATTCATTTAACCATTAATTTGATATTATATAAAATTCTTTTATTTGATTATTTTATAATTTTTCTTAAAATTAATTTTTTAAAGATAGGTATTATTAATAAGTTTGACATTTTCTATTTAAATAAATCATAATTAGATATAATAATTATTTGAAAAAGGACACTTTAAATATATTTAGCATAATAATTTAATTTAATATGTTACTGTTAAGAGGATTCCATTATTATATTTTAAAATATGAGTTATAATAAATACTTGTAACTGTATTATAAATAATAAAGTAATAAATTTTTTGTTTTTTTTTAGAATTTTATGATTGATTAAAATAAATGATATTTATTAAAATAGAATAAAATCTGGTTGATTTATGTATATTAAAAACTAATGTAGTAATTCAGAATAGTTTTAATTAGTAAAATTTAAATTTTTTTGTTTTACTAGTGGTTTTATTAAATAAAAACATTTTTTTTATAAACACTAAAATATAATTGATATTAACATTAAAATTACAATATTTTTACACTTTTTAATCAAATAAATTTATTTTATACATTATTTAATGCATTTATAATTTTAATTTTAGTTCTTCAGCAATTAGTATAGGTAGGAATACTAGCTTTTATAGTTTTTTATACGTCTGATCCCTTTAAAATATTAATTTAGGAAATATAATATATTTTAAATTTTTTAATAATTATTGAATTATTTATTACCCCATTTTCTTCTAAAATATTTAAAAATTCATATATTTTGTCTCTATATTTTCTTTTTAATTAAAATAGTTATATTTAAAACATTATTTAATATTTATATTAAATCATAAAAATAATACTTATTTTAAACTTTTCTTATAACTGGTACTAATAAATTTTTTATATGGATATTTAAATTTGGTCCTACACTATTACTTAAACATCTATAAAATTAAATGATATAATAAAAATAGTATTTTAATTAATTTAAAATTTAATATGTACTTAGCTATTTCTAATGCATTTTCATATACTTTATCATTAGAATTTCCTAATGCAGCTCTTAATGGCCAAACTAATTTTTAAAGAATAGGGACAACTTTTTCTCCGGATTACTTATTTTTTAATTAAATTGATTTAATTTAAATATCTCAATTTTTACTTTTTTATTAAAAATATAAAAATATTAAATTACTTCATCTTCTAACATTTCTTTAGCACATTAATAGGCTATAAAATTATAAGGATGTTTTTATTCAACTAAACCTTCAAAGCAAGTTATTAGAATGGGGTCATAATTTAACTCTTAAATACAATTATTTATTTTATTTAATGCTTATAATAAAAATGTACGTAAATTCAATTATATTTTAAAAATTTTTACATGATATATCTACCCCCTAATTCCATTACAAATATAATTTACTAGTACCATGAGAAACTCTGCAGGGGATACCACCTGCGTTATAAATATACATGAACGATCCTCTTTTTAATTTATTTAATTAAAAAACTATTTTTTATAATATAATATCATAAAAAATAATAAATGAAAAATAATAAGTATTTATATTTCAAGTTTAAATAAAAAAAAAAAAAAATCGTAAAATTTTAAAATTTAAAATATTTTTCTTTTTTATTACGCATTTTGACCAGATTTAGAACTTGCAAATGGGTCAGCGCATTTAATATTTTTAAATTTATCTGATGGTTTATTTGTGAATCCAGTTTTTTCTTGGGTTTTTGTTTCTTCTTCAGGCAATTTTTTAACTTTTTATTATAAAATTAAAAAAATATTTAAATATTTTAATATATATAAAAAATACAAATAAAGTCTTTTTAACAGTAAATATTTTAAAAATATGAAGTTATGAAATAAAAATTTAAATGTGCAATAAAATTTAATTCATTATAATGTATTTTTTAGATTTTAATAATTTATTTTTTTACTACCAGGTTTATTTAACAAACTTTTTTTTTATAAGCTCTATGGTTATGTTATTTGTGTTGATTGTTTTTATGCAACAGTTTGGGTTTTTATTTTTTATTACTAATTGGTAGAAGTTATTTTTTTGTCTCTTTCTAATGGGGTTTTTGAAAACATATTTATATTTATTAGTTTAATGAATATGGTAATAGTATTTGTTTAATTTGTTTTATTTTTTTATTTTTTTAGATAAAATTTCATTAATTAATTTAAAAATTGATTTCAATAAATAATATAGAATAGTAACTACGGAATTTATTAGAAAGTATTATAAATTCTCTCGATTTATTTAAAATATTATCATAGTATTAATAAAGTTATAATTACTCATTTTAAATTTAACATTTTTTAATTCCTTTTCATATTGTATAAATAACATAGTAAAAATATTAAATATATTTTTACATAAAAAATTTAATTCATATTCAAAACTATATAATTATAAATGTATTCAACGATTATAAATTGAAAAGCGAAAAACAAGATTTAAATTTTAAGTTTTTTATGATAATCAAATAACATTTAATTATTTTAAAGTTGATAGTATTAATTAATGGTTAAATTTTTTATCATTTTTGGTAAATTAACTTAGCACGTTAACATAGTTCAGGAATTATTATTTTTTCATTAAAAATTTATCGAAAATTTATGGCTGACTCCAAATAAGATCTACATTTTTGAAACCTATAACTTCGTAAACAGTTTATAAAAATTTATACCTTTCATTTTTATATTATTAAAGAATTTATTTTTAAATATTTTTTAATTCATCAAATTCTACTATATTTTATTTTAACTGCAATTCAAGCCTAATATTACCTCTTAAATATTTTTGAATAAAATTTGATAGTAAAAGTTCAGAAATTTGAAATTTTTTCGGTAAAATTGAGATTTTTTGCATTTATGGAAGATTATTTAAATTTATTAATAAATTTTCAAGGTTATTATCATCTATAATTTTTGGTAAAAAAAGTTCCTATATGTTTTTATTATCAGTATTCACTTGTGCAAAATATGAAATGGAAAATTGTTAAAGTTACTGCCAAATTTAACTATTATTATTATAATAAGTCATTTTATCTATTTATTATTTTTGCAATTGTTGCTATAAATCATCTTTTGCTATTTAATTTTTTGTATCAAATTTTTCATTTATAGTTGTAATTATAGTATTTGATTATTAAATTACGGGAATATTGTTTAATTTGTATATTTTTTATTAAAAAACAAGGCTTAATTTCTAAAGATTTTTTATGCTAAGTAGATACATTATCATGTTTTTTAAAATTTATTAAGAAAACGAACATTAATTAAAAGTTACTGAGAATTCATTTAGCTAACTTATATAATGATCATTTTAATTTAAAAAATTAAAAAAATCAAATTGAATTATATCATTAGGTTTATGACTATCCAGAAATTTTAAGTTAATTTATTTTATATATTTTTAATCTTTTAAAAATTTTTGTACAGTTTCTATGTTTTTGTAATCTTGAAAGTTTATATTTAAGAATAATGATTATACTTGATTTTAATTGCAAAAATCTAGTTGTTTTAGTATTTGCTTTTTTATAAATAAAAATTATAAAATATAATGGAATAAGTTAATTTTATTATATTATAATATATTATAATAATTAAATATTTTATTATTAAATTTGATTTACTTCTTCTTCAATTAGACATTTACTTTTAAAATCTGGTTAAATTTTTAGTTCTTTTAGCGGGGTATTAGTTGGCATTTAGATGTGGTCGAATAATATGTTAAAGAAATTTAGTGAATTTTTGACTTCCCATACTATTATTTCTAATGATTAGGGCATTATTATTATTTTTTTATTTAGTGACTCTTTTATATTTTCCATATTATAATTTAAGCAATAGTTATGAAATATAACTCTTATTTTTTGTAAAGTTGAAAAATATTATAAATTGTGTAAAAAATCCAAAAATTTTTATAAAGTTAAATCATGTATCTCATATTATTATTAAATAGGAATAAATAAGAAAAAAAATATTTGTTCGACATTTTTTAGAATTGGAATTTTTAATTCTTAAATATTTTAGATTGTGATTCTAATTTCTATTTTAAGCATTTGTATATTATTAAATTATTAGAGACTTTAAAAAACATTATTAAATAATAAGCTATCAAACTGATCATAATAACCAATAATTACATATTTGATATGACTAAAATATTTTACTAACATATCAGGATATTACAATAAATCATTATAATTAAAATTGTGAATAGGATTTTGACCAGGTTGAGTTGTGCTATATATCCACAGTCCTTCATGGTCTAATTCTAAGTTATCATAATAGTTTAAATCTATATTGTTTAAATTCGGATGTAAATCTTATTTTTATTCTTCTTATTACATAATATATATTTTTTTTTATTTTTTATTTTTTCCTTTTTCTTTTGTATTAATAAAAATTATTTTTTTTTTTATAGAAATTAAATTTTTATTTATTAAATATTTGAATTATATTTATAAATAGATATCTGTTTTTGGAAATGGAAAGGTATAGTGAAATTTAAATATTATGCGATCATAATTGGAATAACAAAAATTTTATTTCTTAATTTTATACTAGAAGTTTTTTTTTATATTTAAATTTAAAAATTATATATGAATTTATCCTATAAAGAAATTATTGATATATTTTAAAATAAAAACTAATTAATAAATTATCTACAGCTAGGCAAATTAAATGTTTTTATACTTAAAAAAATAATAAATTTATTTTATTTTAAATTTAGTTAATAATAAATATACAAAAATTTATTTAATGACATTCAACTTTGACTTATAATAACTACTACAATTAGTATGAATATTATTATTACTGTACAGAAAAGTTCTTTAATACAACTATTATTCTATCTTTATTCTTCAATTTCTTGTTATTTTAATTATTCTTATTCTTATTTTTATAGTTTTCTTTTTTTCTTTTTTTTTATATTTTTTATAGCATTATTTTATTTTTAAATTTCTTATTACTGTTCTGATTTATAAACGTCATCGTATAATGAATTAGAATTAATTTCTACTTCTTAAGTATTGGAATAATTATAATTTTATATATTTTAGTTTTTTAGATATTAATTATTATCATTATTTAATTTTCTTTTATTTTTAAAATCATTTTATTCATTATTATAATTTGAATTTAAATTTATTACTAAATTTTCAACTACTTATATATTTTATTCATTATTTTCATTTTCATTTTCATTATTATTAATATACTATTTAGCGGAATCTGTACTACAATATTGGTTTTAATCTTACAAAAATTATCGGGAAGCTTAATATATTGTTTATTAATTTTCTTCTGTATTTTATAATAATGGCTCTGCTTATTGCTTATTTTAATCTTCTAAAAAATTGCTCATGGTTTTTTATTTTATTTTTTAAATATTATTTTGATAATTAATTTCATATTTTTATAATCAATACACTACTTATATTCTTAAAAATTAAGATAATACTTTTAAAATCTTTTTTTTGTTTAAATTTTACTTAAATGTAATAAAATTAATTCATATGAATAATTAATAAAATATAAAATTATTCTAAAATATTAGAAATTTAATTATTAAAATAAATTTTCTATATTTATTCCAGAATTTAAAGATAAATAGAAGAAATATATGGTTATATATTTTAATAAAATAATGTTCAATATATATAATTATGACTATTTAACTTATATGAAATAAATTTTTATTTAAAGATTATACTTCAAAAGATTTAATATAGAAATATTATATATATAAAATTTAAATAATGATATTTCTTTTATTTCAAATAAATAATTACAATTGTTTTCCTAATTCTGAATTTTAGATTTATTTTCCCATTTTAGAAATTTTAAATAATCTCTCTTATTCAAATTTGCTTTTTCTCAATAATTATTTCTTCATATAAAATAAATTAAATTTGATTTTTAAAATGCTTTCGAAAAATAATTATTTAAATAACACATTAAATGGGACAATAAATAAAAACTATATGTAAAAGCTCTATTTTTTTTAGAATTACTGTAATAAATTTAAATATCTAATATTTATAATAATATAAATTAAATTAAACAATTTAAACATAGATAACTTTAAAATTTAATCGATTTTATAACAATTATTTACTTTACTATGATTCAATCTGAATAATAAATATTTTAAAATAATAAATATTACATATATTAATTACAAAATAATTAATAGAAATAAATAGGTTATTAATTAATTTAAATTTTATTTTAGGATTATTCGTGCGACAAAAACAAAAATAAAATTAAAATTATATAATATTATTGTTATATTTTCTTTATATAATCTAAGATTTTAAAATAAAGTTTCAAATTTTATCTAATTTTTTTATTAGAATTTAATAACATCTATTAATAGAATATGATAAAAAAAAATAGTTAATATTTAAAATAAAAAAAAATAATAAAAAAAATCACAATCGTACAAATTTCAAGATATCGATTAAAATTCTAGAAATCATATTAATTAAAAGAAAAGAAAATATATTAAATTTTAAAGTTATAATATTTTAATTATAAAATCGATATCGACTAGTTCAACAAAAAATTTTTTAAATCAATTTAATTTATATTTTAAATAAAATTAAAATATATTTAATAAGCTTTTTTGTGAATTAACCTAAAAATAATAATAACTTTTTATTAGGTTTTATTATTTAAGATTTATGAATTTAAAATTATTTTTTCATTTTCATTAGAAAAAATTTTTCCAGATTATAAAGAATTATTATAGGATATCGAAATTTGATAGCTTTATTTAAAAAATATAATATTTAAAACAATATGGAATATTAAAAATTTAAATACAACTTAATTTACTTTAAGTGAAAAATAATAAAAAAATTTTTTCTAACTATAAAAAATGAAGAATGTCACCTAATTAAATTTAGATTTGAGGTAATTTACCATTTAATAACTAAATTATTTATTTTAACATATATTTTATTTTCATTTTATTAAATAGTTTTATAAGTAGTTATATCTTATTTTTTTTTATAGCAGCAATAAAATGTTATATTAAGGAGCTTATTATTTAAGCTAAGCTCTTAATAAAATGAAAAGTGTCAGTCAACTAACTCTAAATTTGTAGTATACAAAAATAAAATATGTTATTATATAAATATATTATTTTTAACCGAAAAGCTGTTTATATATATATTTTAAAATAAATTCAATAATTTATTATTTTATTTTATTTTATTCAGATTCAATGGAATATCTAGCTAAGGTGCATATTTTATCAGTTAGGCTCTCAAAGATATGAGATATATCGATTAAATATCTCTTAATTTATAGTAATTTATTTTAAATTAGGATTAAAATTTTTTAATAATTATTAAATATTATAATTAATATAGGTATTGTCAAATATCTGACAAAGGGATTTTTTATATATGTGAAACACTTGAACAGATAAAAAATCTCACTTAACTTACACTTATTGTAAGGTACTTTATTACAAACACATTTTTTAAAAATATATGAAAAATAATCTTAAAAAATTCTGTAATTTTTTAATTTCTATTTAAATTTAGTTCCAATGAGATTTCAGCTCAGGGAGCTTAATATATATCAAAATCTCTCTAGGATATGAAAAATTTAAACTAACTTGAATTAAATTTGTCGTAATTTTAGTTTATTATATTAAAAATATTATACTTATTCTTACAGTAATTTTCCGAATTCTGAAAAAAAAAAAATAGAGCTTTTGCATATAATTTTTATTTATTGTCTCATATAATGTTTTATTAATATAATTAATTTTCAGAGGCATTCTGAAAATAAAATTTCATTTATTTTACATGAAGAAATAATTATTGAGAAAAAACAACAAATCAATTTTTATGTTTCAAATAACATTATAAATTTATTTACAAATATTCAACGCCTTTGTAATATTCTATTTTTCTATTTTATTTAGCTTTAATTAAATCTCCGAAATAGGAGCTTAAAATCTTAGTTAAGCTCTTAAATAAATGAAAAAAGCCTCATTTTTATCCTTAAATTTAGAGTACTTAAAAAATACTAATACTTTTATTTTTTATCAAATTATTATATTTTTAATATATAAATATATATATATTCTTCATAGTTTATTTTATTTAGATATACTTAGATAAATCATAAAGGGGCATAATTTATAGGTTAAGCTTTGTAAGAAATGAAAAATGTCAAATAGCTTAATATTAATTTAAGGTAAATAATATTATTAAAAAAATTGATTTTTAGAATAAAAATTAAAATTTAAAATTAATATTATTTTTTATATAGTAGTAACGAAATAAATAGTCAAGGAATTTAATAGATAAGTCAATCTCTCAGAGTATTAATACAACTAAACTAATTAACACTTACATTAAAGTAATTTTAAAAAATATGAATGTTTTAGACATTAAATTGAAATATTATTACTCTGAAAAATTATTATTTATAAATTTTTTAATTTATGATTTTATTTTTTCAGAAACAATAAAATTTCTGACTAAGGCGCTGACTTTATAAGCTAATTCCTTAAAGAAATGAAAAATTTAACAGTTTTAAACTTAAATTTATGGTTATTAATAAAAATACTATATTAAATTAAGATTTTTGTAAATAATTGAATTTTTTATTTAATTCAGTGACAATATAATATCTAGTTAAGGTGCTTATGAATTAAGCACGAGTCTTAAATAAATGTAGAATGTTACCCATTTAACACTAGAATTAGGGTAAGTATTACGATATAAAATTTTTCAATTTTTTATTAATGATTTATTTAAAATAATTGGTCACCCGACTTTTAAATGTTTTTATTTTGTAAAGAAATAACTAAATCTCTCATTTAGGCGCTAAATATATCGGAGAAGCTCTCGAATATCTATAAAATATCAATTATTTAACTCTGAATTTATAGTAATTTATAAAATACTAATTTTAAATATTTAATAATTCTAACCATTTTGTTATTATAGATATGTTTAATAAAAATTATAGTATATCTAGCTTGCAAAATACTAATTATTTATAAAAAATATAATATTTACTATAATACTAATTTAGAGTCCTTATTTTTATATTTTGACCTAATCCAAATACCAACCATTTATGAAAAATTAATTAACAATATAATTAATTAAAAATTATTAATATTTACTATACAATAAGTATATTCGTTTTTTCATTTTGTTAATCTAATAATTGGTAATCAGGTATAGTTTTAATGAGGAAGTTTTATACTAATTCTTATTTAATAGTATGTTTTCATAATTTCATTCCCAATAATGGGAGTAGTTAGCAAAAAGTATATAGAAAAAATTTTTACACTAAATTATAAATTTATATTTTTTTATTAAAGTATATAAAATTATTATTTCTTTCAATTTACATTATGATTTAAAGATACAAACGTTTTGTATATTTTTATATTTATATATTTTTTAAAATTAGTATTTCACATGCTAGATAGATCATAGTATATATTTATTTAATTTTCAATTTATTCAGGACCAATTAAATTTCCGATCAAGGTGTTCAGTATATTTGTCAGTTTCTCAAAGAAATGAAAAATGTAAGTAATTTAACTCTTACTTTTAGGTAATTATAATATAAAATATAATATATTTATTTAAATGACTTTTTTTTTAAATTTATTACATAATTTTATTTTTATTTTAAAAAATAATTAAGAACAAATTTAACTTTTATTTAATTTAGCAATAATACAGTTTTTGATAACGGTGCTGAGTATATCAGCTAACTTTTAGAAGAAATAAATAATGTAAAGCAGTTATCTCTGAAACTGAAGTGATAATTAATACTATATTGAATTAATTTTTTTTATTTTTTCAAAAAATTTTTCAAAATATTTTTATATAAATTTAAACTCAAATTGATATACTATTTAATTTAGTATGAACAAAATATCTGATTAAGGTGCCTAGTATATACAATAAGCTCTCTATAAAAAGAAAAATCTCATGTAGTTAACACTAAATATGTAGTAATTAATATAAAACTATAATAACTAAGTTTATATATATTTTTTTTTATTATTTATTTATCTATATATTTACTTATGCCTATTTGTTTAAAATTTATTAAAATAATATAGGTATAACGACATTTCGCAAAGTGTTTAATCATATATTATGGATTCCTTATAAAGCTATTTTAAAAATATTGAATAACAAAGAATTAACTTTTGATTTCCATAGTAAATTTTTATAGAAATATTTTATTATTCTCATTTATTTAATAATTATATTATATAATATTTCATATATTAATTTTTTATAATAATCATTATATATATGAATATATATTGTTACCAAATAAAATAATATAAAAAACCTATTTACAAAACTATAATTCAAATTATAATTACACTATATTTAATTTAATACTGGTTATATTAAATATATATTAAATTAATTTTAAATTGGCCAATAATCTGTTTGACACAAATATTGGCTATTTTTCGTAAATAAAATTAAATTCAATAAAAAATAAACAAAAAAAAAAAAATGTCTTTATAAGCTGGAAATAGGTTATATTAAGAATTTCTTTGTGAAAAAATAGGCCATAAGAAATCACCAATATTATACATGAAATTTACTTAAAATTAGAATGAATTATTATAATGTTAATACTGTAATAACGAAGATAAATAAGAGGTAAATAAGAAATTATTTATTGAACAGGTATTAAATTACCCAGTTTGGAAAATTGTAAACTATCCTCCATTAGAGGATAAACATAGATAAAAGGAGATTAAAAATTTACTGGAAAAGTAGGAAAGGGAAAATAATTTTGTAGAGATTTAATTACCAAGAGAATAAATTGACTAGTATTTTTTAAATACATATAATAAAATTAAATATGAGTTGGATAAATTGAGAAAATAAATTATATAAGATTTTGAAAAAAATTTGAATAGAAGTAGTTGTGCACAAGTTTATGATATAAAAGTAATTAAAGAGGGTTTAAAGAAATACATAAATAAAGAAATAAATATAGATAAACTCTTTTAAATTTAGTTAGATTTTATATAAGATATGGAATTAAATTAGAATTTAGAATATAGGGAATAAACTTAATAAGAAATTTAGCAATAATTAGAGATGTAGTGGAAGGACTTTAAAATTTTTTTTGACTTTAAATTACTTCAATTATTTTAAGATAATGATATAAATTAGGAAAATATAGCTTATTAAGAATATTTAAAATAAAATAAAAAATAATAACAAAAAAAACAAGAGGTAATTATAATAACGTATTAGGAATTATAAGAAAAAATTAAGTATAATGAAAAAATATTAAAAAATGAATTTAAAAAAGAGTAAGATATTTTAAAAGATCAAATAATCAGATTGAAATAATAATTATAAAAAAGTTAGGAATAGGTATAATTTTATAAAAATCAATGGATTAGATTAAACTAATAATAATTTTAAAAATAATAATAATTATAATAATAATATGACAATAACAATCTTTATTAGGTAAACATTAGGATATTTTTTGCTTATAAATAAATTTAAAAATAGTTATTTAGGTTTAAATAATTATATTAATTTTGATTAAATTATTATTATAAAATTAGGAATAAAGACTGTAAGAATAATAAGACAAATAATAACTAAATAAACTATAATAGATTTAAAAGGATATGCTATTTACTTTTAATAAGAATCAGGTAAACATATAGGAGCCCGATGCTATAAAATAGTTATAAAATGATATTTAATTTTATAAATCTTATAATAAGGAAAATGTATTCGGTGTGAATGAAATACATATTAATAATGAATTAAAAATGTTAAAATTTGATTGTAAAGTAATTAAATGTCCAAAATAGGTGTATAGTTAAATTTTAGATCGTAAGAAAACATACAAAATTTCAATGATTATAAATTAAAATAAATCGAAACATTAAGAAATATTTTTTCATTTGCTAGACGTTAGAGATAAGAATAAGCTTTATGGTACATATTTTTTATAGGTTGGATGTGAGAGTAAATTTATTGAAAAATAACAATAATTAGACAAACTATAAATAGGAAAGCATTTTTCTGATTTTGCAAAAGATTTTTAAACTGTATATACAGTTATTTTTAATTATAATTAAAGTAAATTTGAAATTTATGATGATTAACAAAAATGTAAAATTAAAAAACTACTTGATAATAATTATTAAATAGATGACTTGATTTTTGGAATTAGCATATTTTAAAAAGAATAATAGATCATAGAATTTATTATTTTTGATTTTGATATTTTAAATTGAAAATATTGGCAAAATTTTTTTTAAGCAGAGTTTATCTAAATTAATTTCATTCTAAAATTAATCTATAAAAAAACATAAGAATAAAACTTTAAGATAATAAATTTTTATAGATGAATTATTTTTCATCAAAACGATAAATTCTCCCTCTTGTTATTAATGAATTGATAACTTCTATACTATAGTTTATTAATTATCTAAATATATTATTTTTCTAAATAAATTAGATTTAATTTAATTTATCTTAGTAAAACTATAGAAAGAATTAAAATTAAAATTTAAATAAAATTATTTACATAATCAAATTTCTTTTGTCGTTGTTATTTATATAAAAAAAATGTAAAATTTGAATAATTTTGAATATAGTTTGTATTATTAATTGTATAAAACAAAAAAATAAAATATTAAATAGAATAATATATTCTATAAATTAAACTGCAATGGATATTAAAAATCCATATATTTAATTAAACTATTTTGTATAGAAAAATTTATTAAACATATAAATAATGAATTTTATTTAAAAAATATTATTTACAAAAATAAATAAGTATCTATTGTAATTAGTTAAAAATATATTTTTATAAAAAAATTAAATAATCTACTTTAGATTCGAAAACTTAATATTGTTATTTGAAATATTATTAAATTTAATAAATTGTCATATTATATTAATTATTCAAAATTATTTCTATTAGATAATTATTATTAAAAAACTTGGTATTTATTATTTCTTCTTATTTTAAAATGTAAAATTTAATACTATAAATCCTTCAAATAAATAATCAAGAAACATATTATATAAAAAAAATTACAAAAAAAAAAATTAAAAAAAAAAAAAAAAAAACTTTCAGCATTAATTTAAGATAATTAAAAATGAATATTAATTTTGATGAAGACTAGCAAGAGCAAAAATTTTTGAATGAAACTGATCAATTAAATTAAAACTTTAATCAAAACGTTTTTAATAACAATCAATACCTCCAACCACAAGACCTAGAAAACTAATATTAATTAATAAGATAAAAAGATTAATAAATACAACAATAATAATTAGAAATATAAAAATTAAGAGAGATAAATTTAAATAATCCTTAGTAATAGCATGAAAATAAAGATGACTAAGTTGATAATAATAATAAAAAATAAAGGGTAATTAAGAGCGATATAAATAATTAATAACTAATGGTATAATATAATAATATAATTGCTATTTTATAAGAAGAAGAGAGAAAAAGAAAAAGAAGACAAGATATACGTTTTTTTTGTTATTTTATATAATTTGTAATAGCTTTTTTTGTTGCATTTATTATTTTTTCATAAAATTGAAGTTCATAAGATTTATTTTTATTTATTATATTGTATATTTTTATATATATAAAAATAAAAATGCTAAAAAGTGCAATTGTTTATTAAAATTTTGTTTTATTTATGTTATATATATAATAATAATTAGTATAACATTCAATTTATTGATATTTTGTCAAATTTACAAATACCAAATTTAAATTTAAAAATTATTACATCCAAAAAACCATTAGTATATTTTATATAATTGTATTTCAAATATTATAATTAATTTAAGATTTTTTCTATATAGTTTTATATTATATTATTTTTTATAATATTATTGATTTTAATAAATGTAAATAGATAAACTATATATTATTATTTCTTCTTAATTTAATAATAGAACCAATAATATGTAATAATGTATTACATTAAAATATATTAATTTTAATTAAAATATTAAATTTAAAAAATTAGAAAATATAAATTAAATGATAAATATTGTAATTTTAAAGTAAAAATAATAAAAATAAAATTTATTTTTAAATTTCATTGATTTCTATTTTTTTCTTTAGCTATAGATTTGGTATAATTATATATAAAGGAGAATGTAAGAAGATAAAAATATTCTTAGTTTTAAGTTTCTTCATATTATTCTATTAGTTTCTTGTTTATATAATAATACTCTTTGAATATTTTTTTTAATTCTTTTTAAAATAAAAATTAACTTTAGTCAAATAATTTTTAAAATTGAAAATTAAGCGAAATAAATTAAAAATAATTACATTTAAGTTTTTTAAGTACATTTTTAATAAGTTCAATAATTTAATCATGATTATGAGAGTCGTATTGTTCACACTATTATTCTATTTATTAAGAAATTTAACCTACAATATCATTTTCTTAGCTTTAAGATTAGTTACTTGAATTTGTTTGTTATAATAAGAATTTATTTTAGTTATCTGATATTTATTAATTAATAAATAAAATTTCTTCTAAACATAATTAAAAATACTATGTTTGTTCTTTGAAATGATTTTTAGTAAAAAAATTTTAAGTTAATTGTATTATCGTTTTATCTGTGTTGTAGTCTTGTTATTCTTGGTTTTCGGGCAAATTTATAAGTTTTTTAACTATTTTAAGCTCTTTGTTAAATTCTTTGAGCTGATTTTAAGGGATTTCTAAATTTTAGAGAAAATTGTTAATTTTTTATTAGTTTTCGAAAATATGTAGGGTTTTTGAAAATTCTTGGTTGCTTTATAATTTGTATAGGTTACAGAAAATGAGTTTTGGCATATTTTTTGCCACAAAAAATTAAAGAGAACCTGTTTATTATGTTAGGTTGTCTTGATTTTTATTAATTTAAAGAATTTAGGTGAAATATTTTACTTGGTAATTTTAAAAATAATTTTATTTTTCTATTTGGTTTATTTGTATCTTTAGGTTATTTATTCTTAATTTTTCATCACTTTTTAAATTTTACTCACCTTTTTTTTCTATTTCTTAAATTTAATTTTAAATTTTTTAGTATTTTTTATCTTATTAATTTTAATTTGGTTCAGGATTATGAAAATTAAGGTACTTATTAGATATTTATTTAATTTAATCTAGATTTATATACTTTGGAAATTTTTATTTTTTTATGCCTTTAAATACAAGGTATTTATAGAATTAAAGAACTTCGCCAATAATCTAAATATTTTAATAATTAAGTTAATTATAAATAAAATTTATAACTTTAAGCTATAATTATGAAATTTATTTACTTGTAATTTTTCTTTAAGATTTAAAGTTTTATATAAAAAAAACTACTTTTTTGTTTCTCCTTCCAATATCTTATTTTAATTTTTTAAAATATAGCAATTATATTTATTATAAAAAATCATATTATTTAAATTACATTAATTTAATTTCTAGAAGAGCTCAATTTTTAATGATTTTACCCATCATTTAAATTAAATTCATCTAAATTTTCATCTTCATCCAATTAAAAGTCAGAATTTCTTTTTTTATTTTAATTTAATTTGGCGTATTTTTACTATTAAAAACTTTACTAAATTTCAAATTCTTTGATTTCTTAAAAAACAACTTGCCAGCAGTTTTCAAGACACTATCTTTTATACTATTAAGGGACTTTTGATATTAATTACATACAAGGACTTTTAATTAACTGATCATAGTTTAATTTGAAGCAACATAGTATATTATAAGTTATTTAGGACATAATTTAGTGAAGTGGCTAAGAAAATTCATTCTATATAAAAATAAAATATTAATTAAATTAAAAGTAAAAAAAAATATAAACATAAATAAAATTATAAATAAAAAATAAATATTAATAATATAAAAAAAATTAGTAATTATTTTTATTATTTTTATTTATTTACTAAAATTTTTATTATAAATTGAAGGTTGGTGTTATAAGCAGTGAATTAATTTTAAGATATAAAGGTGTAAAATTCCATAGATTTTATTAAAATATTTTCATAGTCATTAGGAAAATTTTTTTAAATTTACTAATAAACTGAATTTAGAGAAATATTTGACATTTTCATTACCTCAAAATTTTGTATATATATATTAGGATCTGAAAGTACAAAAAATCTTTTTGCATTTTTTTCAGGAATTGGAAACTGCTATTAAAAATTGTTGTTTTTTTAAATGAATTTTTGATCAGAAAGAAATACTTTTGCACTTAGATTATTTTTATTAAAATTACTGTTTTCTTAGGTATTGTTATAGGTATTAGCTTAATAAGAAATCGAATCTTTAAAAAAAATATTTTTTTTAAAAATAATATAAAAATGAAAATTAAATTTATAATAAACTATATATAAGCACATTTTAAAAATTCTGAGTATTAATTTAGTAAATTTTTAAAAAAACATTTAATTAATTTGGGAGCATTTTAATATAAATTTAATATTGACAATAATAAGTATTACATACATATATATAGTAATTTAAAATTATTAATAATTTTAAATTAAAATACTTTAGTGTTAATCCAAAAATAAACCGGATTAGAAATATATAATTTTATAAAATTTTAAAGTTTATCCACTATTACTTGAATTAAGAAAGTTACACGAGTTTTCACTTTATTAGCATTTTTTCTAATTAATTTAATTATATGATTATAAATATGAAATTTTTTAAAGGTTAACATTTTTTTCTGAGTAGAAATTCTGTAGATTATCTAAAAATTCAGGTTTTTTTGAAAGGCTAGGTTTTTTATATTGTTTTTAAGGTGTGAACATTTATATTTTTTTTTTTTTTTTTTTAATATTTAATTATTATTTTATTTTAATTAAATGTAGCAGATTTTAATTGATATAATAATTAATATGTGATGATATAAAATATTATAATTTCATTGGAATTGCTAAATTTTATATTTGCTAAAATATTATTATTAAATTAAAAATTTCATTTTAATAACTATTCTAAGTGCCGTTTACTTTATTTTTAAATAAATTTTTTAACAAATGTATAATATTATATTTTATTGTTTAATTTTTTTATTTAAATTTGATAAAGTTATTTGAGATTATGGCGGAAAAAAATAATATGATTTCAATAGTTAGTTAAAATTAATCAGATTTTTATTAAATAAAATTTCGACTGGATATAATTCTATAAAATAAATTATTTTTAAATATTTACTAAAAATTAAAATAAATAATACATAAAAGCAATAAAATATTCTTGTAAAATATAATAATATAGAATTTTAAATGAACATATAAAATTAATATTAAGATAACATAAAAAGTGTAGAATAAGTAGCATAAATTTTTGAATAAAAATTATAAATATAGAAGAAAATATTATAAAATTTTAACCCTTAATAATAATAAATTAGCACTGAATTAAATGAACTTTTTAAAAATAATTAAAATGATGTTTATTTTTTATTGGAACATTTATATAAAGCTCATTTTTCGAAAGATTAAAAAATTCTTTCAGATTCTAATATGGCGTTAAATACTTAATTACGGAATTAGCCTGTAAAAACTATATAAAACATTTATTTTTTGCTACAAATTTTGACTTAACACTTAGAATTATAATACGAAAATGAAAAAAATAGTAAGAATAATTAAAATTTTTAGCATAAATAATCTGTTTTTTCTTATTTAAACCAGAATTTACATTTGGATAATTTAAAAGGTAAAAAAATAAGATAAAAAAAAATCAAATATATGAAAATTTGTTAACATTAATTATATAATAATAAATTAAATTTATTCCCTTTTTTGATAGTATTATTTTATTTAATAAAAACTAAAAAATAATTATATTATTATGTTTTTTATTTATTATATTTATAATATAATATATTATTTTTTATTTAAATTTAAGATTTGTTATTGGCCACTTTAATTTATTGTAATAGTTGTTTGACAAAAATTTTATCATTTCATATAATTTAAAGTACGGATGATTTATTGGATTTATTGAGCATTAATTTTTACTTAATTTTTGAGACGAATTTGCCCTAAATTTTTAAACAATAAGATGCAATTTATGACTGTTTGGCGGGGGTATTGGCTTTTGCTGAGCACACTTAAAATTATGAGCAAATTTTTTAAGTTGTATAATAATATTTAAAAATTGTTTTTAATAGTAAAGATTAAAAGAATATATTTTTGGGCTTTCATGTTTAAAAATCATTTTAAAATTTGCTTTTTAGTTAAAAAGAGTATTTAAAATTTGTTGACTAGTTTTTGGAAAGTTAGTTTTTGATTATGGACGCAAGTTTAAGTTTTTTTAAAAGTGGCTAGATTAATTAAAGTGTAAGATTTTTTTTTCATTTATTTTTAATATTATTTAGGAGTTAAAGTTATTTGTTTACAAAAACAGATTTTTAATATAAAAATATATAAAAAAAATACTATTTTTATAAATTAAGCATGTTTAATTATAATAATTTTTAGAATATTTAAGAATTTAAAGAGACATTAAATATAGTGAAATTATTGACAGATAACGTTAGTATAACATTTTAGAAGTTGATGAATATTGATGAAAATTCTGATTATATATAGAATTTATTTAATAATGAAAAACTATTGAATTATATTTATAGTTTACTTGATTTAGATATTTTAATGGGTTTTGGGGAATAAAAATTTGAAAATCTGAAAATTTTAAGCTTTAATTAGGATTAAGAATTGCAAAAACTGGGGAATTTTATAAAATACAATTTAATGAAAATTATGGATATATTTTTGAATTATTATTTAAAAAAAGAAAAAGAATTTTAATAAAATTTTGAAAATCCTGAAAAATTATTTGCTATTAGTAATAATTTTATTGTGTGTTTGGAAAAAGTGTTAACATTGAGCATTTTAAAATTAAAAGAAGTAGTATAATTAATATGTTAAGACACCAATATTTTAGATCATATTGAAAAAAATTTTGAATTAAATTAAAATTTGTCTATGGTATAAGAATTTTTACTTTCTTCTTTGTAGATTTAGAAAATGTATAATTTTTATTCTTCCAACTATGCCTCTATTATAGTTGAGATTATTTTACCTTTAATTAAAAGTACTAACAAAATTAAAAATGACTTTTAAAGTCATCCCGAAGAATTTAGTAATTTTTAGTTCGACATTGTGAATTAATAGTAAAAAAAAAAATTATAAAATTTAAATATTAAGCCATTGATTTTCGGATAAGTAAATTTTAATTAACCATGTGTCTAAGTATTAAAAGTAGATAAATTATAAAAAAATGAAAAAAATAACTTTTTTATAAATTGTTTAATTTTTCATAATTTTAAGATATGTTTCAAAATTTATAATTTTCTGTTACTTTTTTTAATATTTTTTTAATTGATATTCCAATTAATTCATGTTCTTCAGGCTTTTTAATTTAATTAGCGTATAATTGAAATAAAAACTTATCCGAAAATCGAATAGGTTAATATATATTTAAAAATTAATACATTTAATACTTTTTATTTTATTTAGAAAATCTGCTACGTTTTAAACCGTTGCTGCTTAGATATTATAAGAAATATGTTAGTGTATTGACGGAAGTTATTTCTGGCTTTATAATTTTTGCACCGAATACATGTTTAATTTTTATAATTTGAGTACTACTTAAAAAACAATTTAAAGTCCAGGTTTGAAATATAATAAGAATATTCAAAGTTTTTAAAATAGCTACTTCTTTTAGTAGCTAAACAAAGAAGATTAAATTGATGCTGTATTGTTAGCATTATTAATTATATCGCCTAAAATTATAGAAAGAAATGATTTAATGTAAATAAATTACAAATAACAATTTAATTTAATGAATTAAAATTAATTTTTATAAATTTTTTGTATTTTTATATATTTTTGATCACATATATTAATATAAAAATAAATTATTTTAATAAATACTTATAAAATATAAATTTATCTATAAAAAAATAAAATAAATATATCTATTTTATAAACTATTAATAAAAAATATATTTTTTTTATTTTAGGAAAGGACTTGACATATATGCCGAATAAATGATTAATGAAAATTTTACCTGTTCATATATTTATATAATAAGGGTTTCTTAGTTTATGGAAAAATATTTGACTTACATGTTTTAAGATTGTGCTTTTAATTTTTCGAAATCTATATAATTTTTGTTAAATACTTTATTTAAGTACTAAGATTAATAATGTATATTATCTTAAATTATAGACACATTATTTTTTTTGTTTTAATAAATTGAAAATGAACATAAAGTAGAAATTACTTTGCATGATATAATAGGTGTGCTTAAAAAGTTAATTAATAAAACTAGTATTAACTAATTTTTTGAGTTATTGAAATTTATGACTGAGAATTATAGTTAAGTTTTGGAATAAAATATTTTTTCAATTGTGGTTGAAATTTGTAACAGACTTGAAAGTGAAATTTAGAGTTTGTTTGTCAAAAATAAATATAAAAATTATAAAAACAACCATGTTATTACCAAATTATTAGAAATTTTAGAATCAATAACAGGGAATAATGTTTATATGGACGAGGCTTTTATAGGATTTGAACAAGACATTTATAGAATTTTAGAAAATATAGAACATGTCTCTGAAATTGGATTTGATTTACAGCTTTTAAATATAATGAAAAATATTATGGAAAAAACATATTAAATTGATGACATATTTGATATGATAAATAAATCTCTGGAAGATTTATTTTAAAAATACTGTGACTAAGATATAAATGATTTAATGCCATTTTTGCTAACATTTTGTAAATTTTGTTAGCCAAAAATAATTGATTATAACAAAGGGTTTGGTAAATATATATTATAAATACGAAGATAATATTATTTCATAAATTTTAATTTATAAAATTTAATATTTGTAAGGTTTAAAGATGCTAAATTACAGTTTTTAGGCATTCGGATCCATAAATTTAAAAAAATTAACATATGAATATAAAGATTTTAATAATATTTGTCTTGTTTTACACGTTTTAATATAAAATTTAGTAGACCTATTTTAAGAATAAAAAATAATGGATACTTATATCGAAAAAATATGTGAAATTTATAAAGACATATAGGAATCTTAGATAAAAATGTATCCTTTAAGACTGGTTTAGATGATTTTAACTTTGATATACTATTATCCATAATAAACGATAACTTCTTTATAAAGGATTACTTATAAAAATATAAGTTATTTTTAAATTATAATACCAACACTCCCTTCTATTTATAAAAAGTGTTTTATGTATAATTATTATGATAGGTAATAAATTAATTTTAAATTTAAATAATAATATGAGATAATAAATATTTATTAAAAATATTTTTAGATGTTAATTTGTTCTTGGTATGATTGGATTAGTTGAATAATATGAATTGTGCTAACTTGGAATTTAGGAAATGAATGTAATATTTGAAAATATTCTTATAGCTATTAATTTACAAATATAATCTAATAACAGAGATTTTGATGAGTGTAATATAAAATATATAATAAATATAACTACTAGAAAATTTTAATTCATAAGACAACTTATTAATAATTTTTATATTATTTAATTTAAAAATATATTTATATTATAGATACTTTATATGAAGAGGTGAATTAAAGTGAATAGGATTTCGGTTTTTAAGAAAATGATGTTGAATGGAAAATTTTTAAAAATTATTACTTGCATCCTGAAGAAGAAATGAACGAAAATATTCATAAAAAATATAAAGAATTGCCTTTTTTATCCCAGGACATGTTGTAAAGATTTAAAGATTTGGTATAAAAATTGTTGTAAATTAGGCAAAAAAATTAGATTAGGGATAGTATTTTGGATGAAATTGATATATCATTAAAAAATAAGATATTAGAAGTTTGTTAATTTTAAGTTGTTGCTTAAAGTGACAATCAAAATGAAAATGAAAAAGTAATTAGAAAAATTATTAAAGTTAAAAAAAGTTAGAATTAAAACTAAATTTAGAATTAAGATAAAATCTAGATTTAAAGAGAACAATAATAATAATAAGAAAGATAATAGTATTAATTAAACTAAATTGGTAATTAAAATTAAGGAATATAAGAAGAAGATTAAGAAGATATGACTTAATAAGGTTATTTTTGATAAAGATATTTAATATAAATAATTTTTAGTACCAAATAGATTTTATATAATATATAATGATTTTAACAGAATAATTGTCTTTTACTGCATATAAAATATTTTTAGTTACATATTTAATTCAATTTATATATATATAATTATATATTTTATATTATTTAGATTTTAAAAATTAAATTTTATTAATTTATTTTAAAAGCCTTAATTTTAAAAAAAGGCTTTTTACTTATTAATATAAAGGAAAATTATTAAAAACTATAAGAATATTATAATTTTAAATTATATATATATACACTTATTTATCTATTTTAAATTTATTTTTTTGATAGTAAAATAATTATACTTTTATTATATTTATAAATATAAATTTTTTCATTTCTTAATTTTTTTAAAATTTCCCTATTAAGATTATTTATCTTCGTACATTTAATATACCATATTCATGTGATTTTAAGGAATAATTTTTTAATTTTTTTTATTTGATGTTTCTGAATTGTTATTAGTTGAAAAAACATTTTTTAATTGGTTGATATCTATTAAGTTATTTTAATTTTAATTTTATTATGGATGTATTAAAACTTTTAAATTACATTTTTTAGCTGATTTTGCTTAAGAATTATTTAAACTGGGACTTTAATTATTAATATATGAAAATAACAATGATTTATTTAAACTAGAACTATTTTAATTATTATGGATATTTTTGGGAGCTGTGTTTTAAATTTAACTATTCATAAATGAAATTATTTGTTCTTAATTTTCAACTATATTTTGATTATTACTATTATTGAAGTCTTATTATTTTTGGTCTTTTATTGGTGTTATTAAAGGATTAAAATCAGGCGTAAAAGAGTTTATACCAAAATTATTATTAAGGCTTATATTATTTGTGCTCTATTTTGTTAAAAAAGTTTGGAAAGTTGATTTTAAATCATTTTTTAAAGAGCTTTAAAAAAACGGTCTTATTTAAGAATTCTAAGAAATAATGCTTTACTAATTTTGTTCGTATTTTTAACTTTCTGTTATAAGGGGGTTAAGGTCTTTATGAATTTGATTTTATTTATCGTTGGAGTTTATTTCTGTTAATTTTAAAACTTATTCATTTTTAATATTATTTAGAGCAGGCCTATATTATTATTAGTAATATTACTATAATAATTATTAATTATATATCTAATTTTAAGATAGAGGTTGTTCTTATGACTGTCTTTGGGGTTGAAATTTTTAGTTTTTTGGGAATTCACTAAATTATTTTTTATCAGATACGTTTATTCTTTTAAATGAGTTTACTAATTTTTTTTATGAGGATGTTATTTCATCGAGCAATTTTTGGTCTTAAGATTTTTCGACATCAGCTAATTTCCTTTTTTTTAAAAATTTTTAAGTATTTTAACTAGATTTAAAGCCTTGCTGTTAGTTTTTTGATGGACTGTCTGAAGAAGTACCATTAATTTTTTTTATTTTCTTGCCCAATTTTTTTGGTAATTTATTTGTTTTTTTTTCAATATCTTCATCTTCTTCTTCTTCTTCATCATCACATTCATTCCCATCATTAAATGACTAATTATCATTTTCATTATTTTAATCAAATTCTTCAGATTATTCATCTTCAAATTCATTTTCATCTTCATTTTCTTCTTCTTGGTCAAATTCATCTTCATCATCTTCTTCATATCCAGTTTCTTTATTATTATTATCATTATCATTATCAAAATTGGAAATTTTATTTATAGCAACGTTTTTGTCAAAAATATTAGTAAAAATATTTTAATTTTACAGGTTTTAAACATTATTTATTGCGTTATTATTCTCAATATATTTATTTTTATACTAATGTTCTAAATTTTCTGAACTTTCTTCTTTAAAATGAGAATTTTATATTTATATTTATTCTTGTTCATCTTCATCTTCATCCTCCTCTGATATATAATGTTTTTGCAGAGAATGAATTTGGGCAGATGAGCTAATTTTGCTTCTTTTTTTTTAACTATTATTATTAAAATTATTATTATTATTTATATTATATATATTATTTATATTTATATTATTATAATGATGATTTAAGTTTTATTAGTATTTGATATGTTATTATTATAGGTGTATTTGAAATTTAGAAAATTTTTAAGATTATTCTTCTTCTATTTTTTTTGAGTCTTCTTCTTCTACGAAAGTTTCTGAGTCTGAATTTTTTAATTTTTATTTTTATTTTTTGTCGTCGGAGGAATAATATGAGGAAGAAGATGAAGATGAGAGAGAATCATGAGTTATGTAAGTTTTTTGGAATTTTTTTTTATTGCTTTTAAATTTGCAGGATTCATTATCGGATGAAGATTTTGAGGATTTTTTATTATTTTTTTAAAAATTGTTTTGTTTTTGAATTTGAAATTGCGTTTTAAGATTGTGCTATTTTTTATTTTTTTTTCGAAGATTTTAATTTTAAATTGTTTAATGGGTTGTAAATGGAAAATGATTAATATTTTAATTAATACTCGTAGGATTGAAATTGTTTAAAAAAAATTAGCTATTGCATTATATTTTATCGTTGTTGCTTATATTACTATGATTATTATTATTATTTATAAAGTTTAAATGATTATTTGGTAAAGATATTTCCTAATTTTGTGTATTATTATGTTAGTATTATTGATTTTCATCTTAATTATAGGAGAAAATTGGATTTTATAAAAATTAGCTAATATTTTTACTCTCAGTTACCTAAGTTTATTATTTTTGGTTTTAGTAAAATTAATTACAAAGTTGTAAAAAAAGGTCATAATTCTCATCAGTTTTTTTATTTTAATTTTATAGATTTTGCTAAATATTTTACTAAAAAAGTTGTTAATTAAGATTGTTTTAATTTTTACTTTGATTACTATTCTATGTCTTTTTAATATTTCTAAATTAATCATCATTTATGAAATGTTTTCTTTTTTACTTTTTATTTTTTATTTTTTAAGAAGAGGGTCCCTCGTCAGAATTATTGTTTTTTTCATTTATATAGTAATTTTATTAAAAATTAGAAGACCTTTAATGACTTTCAGTATCAGTCATGCTTTCCCTATACACAGAAAAATCATCCAAATTGGAATTTTCATCGAAAAACTGATAATTTTTATTTTTTAGATTTTAATTTTCCTGAAATTAATTTTGAGCAGTTTTGTTTTTTAAAATTTATTATTGTTCTAGATTTTAAAAGTTATTTTTTATGTTTTTATGTTGAAGTTCAAGATTTTTGTAATCTTCCAGGTAGTTTTTGGATAATTTCCTGACTTGCTTTTTGTGCTCTTTTTTTAGTTTTATTTTTTTGAGGTTATGCTGACTTGAGTCTTAATTAAGCTATTATGATTATGATTATTATTATTATAATTACTAAAATTTCAATTACTGAGAATTATCTTGTATATGATTTATTTATGTTTTTTAAGTTTTTTAATTTGATTGAGACCACAATTTTATAGATTAGTTTTATTAATTTAAGTTAATATTGTTTTCTTAATTATTTATATTGTTTAAGCTGTTTAGATTATTTGGATTAATTTAAATTTTATTTTTAAAAATATGTTCTAATTATTATAAATCAAACGGATTTTATTACTACTATTATTACTACTGCTGTTATTGTTATTATTGCAATGATTATAATATTTAGTATTATTATTATGAATTAATATTTGCAAAATTAAAAATTTGCTAATTTTGCAGTTTATTTTGGAAAACGTCTGAGATTTCCTAATTAGATTAATTTTTTTACTATTAAGAAATATTTTAAGAGGGATCTTGATTTGACTAATTTTAAAATGAATTTAAATCGTTTTGATTTTCAGTTTATTATATTTCTTAATTGTTTTCTGCGATACTTTCTTGGTCTAGTAAGGAATTATTGAGATCAATATCACTTTCTTCTCCTAATTTGTCTAAATTATTATTTTCTAATTTTTTTTTCATTTGTAAAACAACATTATCAAATTTTTTTTTCAATTATTTGTATTGGTCCTTCGAAACATGTTCATATTTTTTGAAAATATCTATATCGAAACACTAATTTAATTCTTTGATAATACAACTGGGTGATTTCGAAATAAAGTCGTTTAAATCTGTGTAAACTTTTTTTAGAATTGTGATAGAGTCTTTTTGAATTTGTCTTACCATTTTTTACGTTTCATATTCTTCTTTTGAAAGTAATTCGTGGTTGTGTGAGTTTTTGACTTATTTAAGTTCGTATTATTCTTCGGAATTTGTTATTTAATTGTAAAATTCAATTTATTGTTATTTGATCTGATCTAGTACGTTTCCTTCGAGCTGATTTTGCAGTTATTTGCTGTTATTTTCGGGTTAATTATCCTATTTTTGGGCTTGGTTTTGTGTTTTTTACGGTTTTTTACCCTTTTTTATGCAAGAAAAAATTAATTTGTAAGGACATTTTAGTTTTTTGCACTAGGCGGTGATTCTGTGATCAAGAATTTAAACTTTTAAAAAACAAGGTTCTTATTGTTCTGTTTTTCTGATTTCTTTGAAAACTTGTTTTCTATTCATTTTGAATGTTATTTAGTTTTTTTTGGAAAATTTTTAAAAGAGTTTATTGATTCTTTATTGTATAAAATTTTTAATTTATGAACTTTAAATTATAAATTATAAATATTTATGGTTTTAGGCGGAAAATTATTTTTTTTTTTTTGTTTTTTTTTGTTTTTTATTTTTAAGGTAAGGTAAATTTTATGTCCAATTTTGTTTTATTATTTAGGTTTAATTATATGGTTAATTTGTGTATTGTTAATAATATTAAAGGAATAATTTAGTTTATTTTAATTTTATTTCAGAAAAAATTTCTTGAAAAAATTTTATTTTTGAAAGTTTTGTTTTTTTTTGGTAAAATTAAAGGCAATTATATTAAATTTAGTTAGCTTTGTATTAAGCGGATAATAGTTGCAAAGAAGATTAATAAATTTTTACTAATTTTTAGCAAAATTTAATTAATTCTGTTAATATTTTTATGATTTTAAGCAAAATATAAATAAAAATAAAAGGTAACTATCGAAAATACTTTAATATAAATCAAAGATATTATGTAACAAATAATTAAAAGTAAAATAAAAATTGAAAATATAAAATAAATTTAAATGATATTTTTATTTATTTAATAATATATAGAATTTAAAATACAAACTATAAATATATTTATAGATATAAATAATATATTATTTAATTAATTAATAAAATAGCTTATAAAATTTTTTAAGAATTAATTGTAATATAATGTATTGTTAGTTTTTTATTGAAATCAAATAAATTATTTAAATTTTTATTAAAAAATCATTGCTAAAAAAATAATTAACAATTTATTTAAATTCTACAATTTTTTATAAAACTGATGTTATGTTTGAAAAAGGTGAATATATTTATATAAATTTATCTTTTGTGAATCCATAATTTAATAATTTTTTTTAAATAATGAAAAAATGGTTTTGATTTATTATTGTTTTAATATAATATCATGAAATATAATTAAATATAAAAAGATTCATTTGAAGAATTTGAATATTAAATAAGTATTAAAATTAAATAATTATCTTTTTGCTATTAGATATTTATGTATTAAAAATATAAAAATATTAATTTAATTGATAAAATATGGGTAATAGATGATAAATTGTATTTGCAGTAAAAATAATATGAATTATCTTATTTTATTTATTTAAATTGAATGATTATTATTAATTTTAAAGAATACTTATATATTTATTAGTAAAATTAAACTATTTATTGCGATTATTTGGTTGTAAATCAATATTTTATTGTATTATAAAACTAGAAAAAGTGATTTAATTAATAATAAAGACATTAATTAATTATATTATATTAAAAAAGAAAAATAAAAAAACTAAAAATAAATAAATAAAACAAAAAATTATTAAAAAAAAAAAATACCTATTAAATAAAAAATAACTTAATGAGTAATTCAAGATCCATTTTAAAATATTTAGCTATTCCTGTTTTAGCTGTTATTGGGCTCATAGCCTTAGTTGTTAAAGATTAAGGAATTGGCGGAAGTTAATTGTTCGCTAAGCATAACTTAAAAACTCACAATGTAAGAAAATATATAATTAATATATATCATTTTTTTATGAAAAAAATGTAAATATAAAAATATTCATTCAAACAATATTATATTTTTATACCAAATATTTTTAAAATAAAAGTTTATATATAGAAAAAATAAACATTATTTAAAGTTAATAATCTTTTTATATATAAATATAAATGTATTTTTTTATGTGGGATCTAAAATTAATGTATTCCTTTTTCATTTTACTGTATTAGCTTTGAAAAATATAATTAAGATATTTTTATTTTATTTTGATTTATTTGTAATTTATTTTATACTTTAATAGAAAGTAGACTCCTAATGCTTTGAAAAAGGTTTTTTAACAAAAGCTTGTTACATTTACTCTGATAATACTGATACCGATGGGTTAGCAGTTGTAGCTGACTATGCCACTTTTTATGCTGACAATAAAAAATAAGTTGAAAAAGTCATTGATACTTGTTATGAAAAAAAAAATCCTTAATTCTGGAACTGTGTCGAGGAAGTTTATGAAGACTGTGGAGAAAATATTTCAGGAAATCAAAGAAGAAAAGTAAAAGATTAATTTTCATATATATTTTTTGGAGATTTTAATTTTTTTTTATTTAAATTAATAAATAATTTGAAATTATATTTGTTGAACACTTTCTTGTTACATGTAAATTATTATATGTTAATAAATTTATAATTAAAATTTAGTCCGACGGATTAAGAAAATTCCCCTTAATTTAAAATGCCATTTACGATTCTTCTTGTATTTGCAACATGACTTCCAGCGACATCGGAAAAAAATTCATGTTAAGTCAAAAAGCTCACTCCATTAAAAACCCTGTTGAATTAAGAGATACTATTTCCAGTTACACTTGTGACGATTGTGATTATTGGAATTGTGTTTTATCTAAAACTCCTAGTGCTTAAACTTTATCAAATACCACTAACAACGCCACTAATAACGCCACTAATAACGCCACTAATAATAATTCTACTAAGAATACCACTAATAATAATTCTACCAAAAATGCCACTAATAATGCCACTAATAATAATACCACTAATAATGCCACTAATAATAATAATGCCACCAATAATAATGCTACTAATAATTCTACTAAGAATGCCACTAATAATAATGCCAATAATAATAATGCCACTAATAATAATGCCACTAATAATAATACCTCTAATAATAATTCTACTAAGAATGTAACTGAGCCTGCCAAAAACAATACTTAAAAAGTAAATAACAGTACTTAATCAGCTTCTAATTCCACAAAAGTTAATAACAGTACTAGTTAAGGATACCCTAGTAACACTACTGGAAATTCTACAGTGAATAACAGTGGCAAAAATAACACTAATTCTACGAATTAAGTGAATAATTCCACTTAAAGTGTTTATAATAATAATAATTCAACTTAGAGTGTTTAGAATAAGAATAGTACTGAAAGTTAAACCTCTAAAAACTCTACTAGTGTTAATAGTACTTAGTCGGGTAGTTAAGGAGGAAAAGTTAACGATGGAGATAAAAAAAGTTCTAAAAAATATTTTGAAGAAACTTAGTTGAATTTCGAAAGTGTTTCTACTCATGAGTCTAAAAAGGCTTAGTTTTGAGTGAATAAAATTAAAAAATTAAGAAGAAAAAATGAAAGTAAATGAAATGAAACATTTTTATAGATTAAAATATTTCATATTTGTGATTTGTTTTAATTTTTATTTATATTTTTATTTTATTATATATTTCATTTATGTTGTTTTGAGAAATTATTTATAAATATATTTGGATATGGTATTTAATGTTTGTAATAGTTTTAATTTGTTCGGTAATTTTAGGTATTATTATTAAAAATATATTTGTGAAAATTTGTGGTTTTTATTTTAAAATTATTTTCATTTTTTTAAATTTACTAAATAAAACTTAATAATATACTTCAATAATTTATATATTTTTTAATAATAAAGTATTTTTATATTTTTCCACCTTCATTTACTAAAATTATATCATTATTCTTGTTATCCTGATTTTTCCTTGTAATTATCTTTTACGGTATTAAGAAGGTTTTGCAAAACAGAAAGACGATCTTTTTCTTTTTTGATATCTTATTATAATCTGATATTCTTTAAAAAAAATAATTTACATTAATGAAATTTTAAGATAAATTGAATATATCTTGTTTATTAATTAAAAATAGATTATAAAATATATTTTTACATAATTGATTTAAGTTTATAAATAATCAGCAGTTTTTTATGATTTATTTTTCAAATTTTGATTTTTTTTATTAAGTTCTTCTAATGATTTTGTTTCATTACCAATTTAGTCTTTATATAAACCGACTAATGTAGAAATTCTGGTTATAATTTAATTAAATTCTGCTTATTTTTATTCGAATTATTTATGAATTAAAGAGAATTTTTCAATATTTTCGGTTAATTATGCAATCTCTTATTCCCCTCCTCCTGGGAACATTTCCGTTTATTTTTTAATATTTTCTAGTTACAAGTCAAGCTTAAAAAATATTTTTTTTTATATTATTAAAAGTAAAAATAAATAAATAATTAATAAAAATAAAATAAATTAATATTTATAGTAATTTATAATACCTATTTATCAGTTTACAAAGCTTCGAGCTCTCCTTTTTACTTTTAGGCTTCAAAAAGTTTTTATTAGATTTCTTTTTTCTTTTCCAATTCTTATAGTTATTGGCTGATACTTTATTAAATATTTAAATTTTAAGTTTTAATGTATAAAAATAGTCTATAATAAAATATTTTATTATAATTTCTATTAAAAAATGTTAGAATTTAAGATATAAAAAGTGTAATACTTATTAATTTTTAATTTTTAATTTATATATTTAATTTTTAAATTTAAAGAAATTAATTATTATTTTTTTATTTTTACGTATGATGTTCTTTGGCAATTTCGTAACTGCTTTTATTTTTTCTTTCAACTTCTAATTAGAATTCTTTCAATTCTTCTTGGATTTAGGTAGCTACTTCTTAGCCAAGTCTTTTTTATTCTTCATCAATTTCTTTAAAACTTTCAGAAACTTTTTAATATTCAGGTTATAATTTTTTTTCTAAATCTTTTAACATATCAATTTGTTTTTTAGATTTTTCGACATCTTGAATTGCTTTTAATTATATTTATTTTTTATAAAATTAATAAATATAATAAATAAATTTATATATGTGAAAAAATTGAAAACATTATTAAATACTTTATTAATGTAATATTTGGGTTTATTGATATTTTTAATAGTTTTCTTCGTATTTGGTGATTTAATTTTTGATGTCGTTTAACTTTTTTAAATTTATTTTAAAATTTTAGTAAAAATTGTGTAAAATTAATATAGGAGATTACTCTATTTGTAAATAAATTTTAAGGGTTTTGTTCAGTATTTGCTTATTCTGTGGCTTTTTTAGCCTTTTTTCCTATAAATAAATTTCATATAAATTTAATTTAAAATAAAGTGCATTTTAAAATTTAATAATTAATCTTATTTAAATATAATATTTTTACTAGTTTTTTTAATATCTTCATTATCTTAAAATCTTTTAATTTGTTAGGCAGGCAAGTCTAATTAAAAATAAAAAAATTTAATATTTATAGAATATACTTTTAAATATTTACCAAATTCCTATATTTTAATTTTTCCAAAAATTTATTCTATCAAATTTTTTCCTTCTTCCAAACTGTTTATCTAATATAATTGAAAAATATTATTATTTGATTTTACTATAATTTTTTCAAGCATAACACTTAATTTTATATATTTAAAAAAGAATATCGTTTGACATATGCATATTGTTTTTTTCTAAATAATACTATTTTATTACTTTGATTTCGGTACTCATGTTATTGATTTATATGTCTTGTATTTATTTTTATTTTTTATTTATTAATTTAATTTATATATTTATAATTTTTAAATTTTTGTTTTCTATTATGGTTTTTATTTTATTTTGATATTTTGTAAATTTTAAAATTATCAAAAATTTAAAAATGCTATTATATTGGATTGGATTTTTTTTATTTGATATTTTTTAATCAATAATAAAATAATAAAAAAAAATTAAGTAAAGATAGGTTATTCCTAATATAAGCATATTAAGAAATTAAAAAAATTTTTAAAAAACTGAAAACCTATTTATTTTTAACCATATAAGATTTTTTTTAAATAGCATAATAACTATGTATTATTAATATATATGTTGAATTAAAATAAATATACAATATAAATATTAATTTTAACATATTTACAAAAAAAATATTACAATATCAGCACCATATTAAACTAATTATAATAAATGGCTATATAAAGCTGAAAATTAATATCAAATCTTTTATTTTTTATCTTACTATTTTACAATTAATTTTTATTTATACCAAATATTTTTAGTAGATGTATATTAAAGTATAAGTTATTTTTTTAAATAGCTTTTAAGAATTTGGTATATTACATATAATAACGGGAAAAATAAAACAATTCGTTACAAAACATAATAAATTTTTAAAGCTTTGTATAGTCTTTATACTTTCATAATTTTTCTTTTCTTAAAATATCATTATTTTGTATTTACTCAAATTAAATTATTATTCTAATTATAGATAATGTAGAAATTTCCATTTTTAATAAATATCTTAAAATAATAATTTATATTTAAAAATAATTTAAATAAAATATATAATTTTAAAATTACTATTCATTATATATAAGTTACTCATAATTCTACAAATCAACAATATATAAAATAACAATTATTTATTAAATATTATTTTTATTGTTATTAATTTATATGTTATAAAATAACAAATTTTGTTTTTATGTTCGCATAAAGAATGATTTATTAATAGCTAATTTGTAAAGAATGTTAAGTGAGAAGAATAAAATCTTCTTAATATGTATATTTTATTTTCAAGTTTTTGAATATTATTTTGTTTAATTTCTATATTTAATTTTTATAGATTATATTTTACTCAAAATAAATTTCACAATTAAAAAAAATAAAAACAAAATAAATAAAAAAAAAATTTTAAAAAAAAAAAACTAATAAAAAATAACTAAATTTATAACATTTTAATGGCCGAATAATAATAATAAAAATTTAATTTTGATTTATTAAAAACCATTATCGGATCTCTTTCTCAACAAGGGGACCTTTAAGACTACACAAAAAAAATAAACATTTTAATTTAACATTTAAATAAAGATGAGTTGTTAAAAGCTCAAGAATAAACTGTTTAATTCAAAAGTTACATTGACACTTTATTCTAGCAATATTAATAAGAACACAGTTTGAATTAAATGCAATTATAACCTGCAAAAGTTAAAAGACTGTATGTAGATGGTTGTTTCGATTTAATGCATAGTGGTCACTTTAATGCTTTGAGATAGGTATATATATATATTTATTTAATATTAAATTTATTATATATATATATTTATTTGAATATTTTATTTTTATTGTTTTTTTTTGGAAATTTTTTGTAGTTTTTTTTAAAAAAAGAGTTTTAAATTATTACATAGGTTTTATTTTAGGTATAAGTTGTTTAAATTTAAGTTTATAAGTAGTTTGTTTATAATGGGGGTTTTAAATTTTTTTAAATTATTTTTTTTATTTACAAAATTTTGTGTTTTTTTTTATTTTGTTTCAATATTTTAGTTTTATTTTTCTATAAGTTTCTAAATTTTTTCATATAAAATTTAAGGCAAAATAATTCGCTGAGACGTTAGTTGTTGGAGTAATTAGTCATGAATAAGTTTGTTCTAGAAAGGGGACGCCTATTTTGGATTACAGCGAAAGATTAACATTAGGTAAAAAAATAGATTAAATTATTTATTTTTTATTTTAGTTTAATCCTAGTAAAATTATTTAGTTTTTCAAAAAATAAAAACCAATAAAAAATCTTTGGAAATAAGAAATAGTAGCTATTCTTTTTAAAAAAATTAAAACTACAAAAAATAATATTTTTATTTATATTATATATAATATAAATATTTTATTTTATATTTTTTTAGCCAAGAGTTGCAAGTGGGTAGATGAGATTTATGAAAATGCCCCTTATGACGCCACAATTGAGTTATTAGATAAATTAAATTGTTCTCACACTGCTCATGGAGATGATTTAATTATTACACCTGATGGAACTGACGCATATAAACCATTTAAAGATGCGGGGAGAATGATGTAAATAAATAAATATTAATAATTATTTTTATAAAAATAATTTACGTTACTTCATACAGTTAGTTATATATTATTAATAATTTTTAAGAATTTTTAAGAGAACCGAAGGAATATCAACTACTGATATTGTTGGAAGGTTGTTATTAATGACTAGAAAATATAATGATAAATCATTTGTATATATATATTTAAATTAAACTTTATTTTTAAAAAGTTCATATTTTTAAATTTTCAATTTAAAAAAATATAGAAAAAGAAAATTAGAAAATTTAGTGGAGATCAAGGATTGAAAGCTTCGAAACTGAAAAACATTTAAGACTCATCTGAAGACGAATTACAAGAGTAAAGTTTAGAGGCAAAAAATTAAAACCTTGAGATAAATGAATCTTAATAATAATAAATATAGAGTTAATAATAAGATAAATAGCAAAAATAAGAAGAATAATTTAAAGTAACGAAAATAAAAATGGTGAATACTACAAGAAGAATAAGACAATTCAGTTCTGACCATAAAGAGCCAAAAGAAAACGATAAAATTGTTTATATAGATGGATCTTTTGATTTGTTACATATTGGACATGTTAAGGCCTTAGAAGCAGCTAAAAAATAAGGTGATTATTTAATAGTAGGAGTACATGATGATGAAACTATTAACTAAATTAAGGGTAATAATTATCCTGTTTTGTAGTTGTAAGAGAGAGTTCTGAATCTTTTGGCTTTGAAGGTAATAAAGATATATATATATATTAATATATAAAAATCTAATATAAATTTAGAAAAAAAATCTTTTTATTTGAGGAGATAAATTTATATAAATATAGTATAAACATAATTTGTGTATATACAGTATTAAAATATTTATACAAATACGGTATAAGAATAATTTATATAAATAAAGTGTATTAATTTATATAACAGTTTTTATTTATGGAATTTTGAATTATTATAATATGAATTTTAATATATGTTTTATTTTTTAAATATATTATAATTAAAATTTTAAATTTAAAATAGTATGTTGATGAAGTTATTATTGGAGCACCATATATTGTCACTGAATAATTGATTAAGTAATTTGGAATTCATTTAGTAGTTGAAGGTTCATAGACTGCTGAATAACAACCTTTTAATGATGGTAATAAATATAAACTATGATATATATAAATCTTCATAATAAATAAATAAATAATTATTTTGAATAGAAATAAAATTTATTACTTATTTAATTTAAATTTAGAAATTAAGTCAGACCCTTACGAAGTACCTAAAAAAATGGGTATATTTAAATTAATTGAATCAGATTGTGACATGACTATTGATGGAATTATTGAAAGAATTTTCAAAAATAGAATGAAGTAAAATTTTTAAAATTACTAAAATTATAATAAAGTTAATTTGTTTAATTTTTCTATTAGTTATTTGGAGATTTATAATAAAAAGGCAACTAAATAATAGAATTATTATGATACTACTTAGAGGGTAGTAAAAGAAAGATGATTTATATTATGATATATACAATTTTAATTTAAAGATATTTTTAATCATTTTTTTTTTAAATTATATTTTAATTAATTAATTGTATAATAACATATAGTATTATTTATATCAGATTTTAATAAAAATTTAATAATTTTTTTCAATTTATAGTAATTATTTAATAATTATTATAAAATTATTTGAAAATAAATAAAAAAATTAACAACATAATAAAACTTTATAAAAATAAATATGGAAGAAACTAGTTCAAAGTAAAAAAATATAAATTTTATATTCGGTTTTTTTTTATTAAATTAATATAATATCAGAGAATTCGTAATAAAAAAAAATAACTTTGATGAAGTTATAAATAGAATTTTAAGTTTAAAAGAAACACCTGAATTAGTAATAGAGATAAAGTAAAATAAAATATTAAAATTAAATCCTTTAATTTTTATTTGAATTTTTAATTATTTTTTTCTTTATAGAAAGAAAGCTATAAGTTGTTTAGATGACGCTGAAAAATTAGGATAGGCAATTTTGAAATAAAAAACTATTAAAAACCTCTAAATTAGTTTTGAGTAAATATAATTATTGATAATTAAGAAAAATATTATTTTATTTTTATAATAAAATAAAATTTTATTTACTTTAATTAAAGTGAAAATGGAATAACTTTAAAATAATTTGTTGCAGTTTTGAAACCTATATAAGATTTAAAAAATTTAGAGTCATTGGATTTAAATTTCAGGTATATATATAATAATAATTAATAACTTTATAAATACTATTAAAATTTGTATAATTTTTTTATAAAAATGTAAAAATTATAGAGAAACCAAATTTGGGCCAAAGGGGGCGAAAGAACTGAGTTTAATTTTGGCAAAAATGTAGAACTTAAAACATTTATACTTAGATCTATGGTAATAAAACACACTTTTTTAAATATTTTAATAGTATTATTTGAATATATTCATATTTAAATATTATAAAAAAATTTTTTATATGTTATCATTTAAGGGAATCTTAAATAGAATTAGAGGGCTTATAATATATTTGTTAGGCATTACACAGATTTAATTGTTTAGAAACATTTTATATCGATATTGAGTAAATTTTTAATAAAGTATATATTTATATATATAAATAATATTTGTTTAATAAATTTTATAAATAAAGTGAATTTGAAATTTATGAAAAAGGGTTACCTTAAGTTTTAAAAATACTTGAAAATAATGGAAAAACTTTAAAAGAACTAGAACTTAATTTGTAGTAAATATATAAATTCATATTTTCAAATTAAATATTAATTTTTTATTTATATTTACTTTTATTTAGATCTAATGATTTATCTGAAAAAGAAGGAAATTTAATTGCTGATTCTATTTAAAAATTATAAAATTTATCAATATTAAGACTTAACCTTGAGTAAAAATAATTATTTACAGATTCTTATATTTATATTTTTTTTTTAATTTATATAAATTTTTTAGAAATAATGATTTAGGAGATGGAGTTATTTCAATTGGTAAGAGCTTAGAAAAATTAAAAGAATTGACTATTTTATAACTAAAAATATTGTAAATATTTGAAAATTATTAATATATTTATCCTATTATTAATTAAAAATTATAAATTTCAAGCGAAAATGAATTATCTTAAGGATAAGTTTTACCAATTTTGGAAAATATATAAAATTTAAAGAATTTGAAAGAGTTAACATTGGATTTTAGGTAAAGATAGAAATAATAATAAATTTATTTATGACTAAATTAAAATATTTAAAAATATTTATTATAAGTGATATAAAGTTTGATGAAAAATCTAAAAACTTGCCTTAAAATTTATCTTAATTATAAGAAATTAAAGTATTGGTTTTAAATTTAAAGTAATATAAAATATAAATTTAATAATTTAGAATTATTTTTTTACATTATTTTATGATTTTAGAATAGAATAGTCAGAAATAGTTTAGAATTTAGTAAATAATTTAGATTCTTTGAGTAAATCATTAGTTAGTATTATTTTGACTCTAAAGTAAAATTAAAATTTTTTAAAAATTAAACATAAAAACTTTTTTTTATAATTAAATTCAAAAGAAACCCAAAAATGCCAAAATAGACTTAAATTGATATCAAAGAGTAGTTTTAACAATTTAAATAAAAAAGGAATTTAACTTTGGGAATAATATCGTTTTGATAATTTTTTATAATTAAAAAATGGAAAAAAAGATTTACCAAAAATATTTTGTGGACTTTGATTTACAGTATATAAATGAAAGATTTTTAATAATTTTTATATAAAAATATTTTAACTTGAAATTTAAAATTATAGTATCATTTTATTAAAATTTTAATAAATAAATATAAAGTTTTTTATTAAATTTTAATAAAACTTCATATATATAATTCGTCCATATTAAATTTCACATACTTTTTTATTTATCTTCTTTAATTTTTGTTTTATTATTAAATTTTTTGTTTCATTATTATTTTTATTATTCTTATTGTTCTTATTCTAATTCTTGTTCAGCTTAATTTTAATTAGAATTTTACTCTTATTATTAAGTTTCCGAGGCAGTTTGATTTTATTAGTCATCTTATAATGTAATACCCATATTTTGAATCATTTCAAAAAGTTAATCAGCAGAAGTTTATTAAAATAGCAATTTATCTCCATTTTAAGTTTACAAATTTTACTGATACATTTTTTATTATAGTTCATAATTTTTTTAATCTTCGGCTTTTCTTTGTTCATTTTACTATTATCTGAGCTTATAAGCTTATTATTATACAGGGTCCATGTTATAGAATTGTAAATTGGTCATTTATTATTCTAAATCTGCGATACTTGTAGCTTTAATAACGGGAACAGTTTCGTTTTAAAGGTTGGGGGCAAATTGCTAAGCATTTAGTTATAATTTTTTCTTTTTTTTTTCTTGTTGTTGTTATTATTATTGTTACTGTTATTATTATTATGGTTATTATTATTATTGAGATTAGTTATTCAAGACTTAGAATTAATAACCTTGGTTACTGTTGCTTTCGAGTTCGGCGATGCTGGTATAGTTTTTGGTTTATTTTTTTTAGTGTTATTCCATTAGTTACTGTTCAAGTTATTGAGTAGTTAATTTATTATCTTCTTGTTCTTTTTCATCCTATTCTTGTTCTTTTTATGCTTCTTCTTATTCGTATTATTATTAGTATTCATATTAATCTTCTAATTCTACTATGTTGAAAACTTGTTATTTTGTTTCTTTGTTTTGGTCATCTGAGTTTTGGTTTTCGGTTTCTTCTTCGTTATCTCCGAATAATTAGTCTTTTATATCTTATCCATTTTAAGGAATATTTTATATAAGATTTTATTCATTATTATTTCCTTCAATTTCTTCCAAATTTACAGTTTTGGGTTGTTCTTATTTTTATTAATTTACTTATTATTTTTGCTTTTTTTGTTTGTTTACTTCTTCTACTTCTTCCTGATCATCGTCATTTTAAAGATTAGTGTAAATATTAGTAGATTTTTTTTTGGGTCTATATTAAACTTCTAATTAAAAAATATTAATAAGAATTTTGTAAACATCAATAATAAACTGTAATTATTATATTAAATTATTTTATATTTTTTGTTTTTACATCTATTCTCTGGCTGAGTTTATGAATTTTATGAATGGTTTACTTTTAATCCATCAAAAACATTAGCATTTCTTCTATTTTATTGTACCACATTTAAGAAAACTTAGTGAGATCTGTCATCTTCAATAGGTTTTTGTTATGAAGCAGGAGCACATGGTTTGACAATTCTATCCCAACCTTTAGCTTATAACTTTCTTTCATCTATATAAATATTTTAATCATATTGTAAACAAATAAAAAAAAAATTCTAAATACTTGAATATTCAATAAGTATAAGCTTAAGGAACTGTTAGACCAAATATAGTTTTCTGATAAATTTTATATCAATAATATAGTATTTATTTAATATAAATTTTAATTTATAAAAAATACCTCTTTATTGTAAGCATTAAGTCCATGAATTTCCATCTTCTTATTCTAAATTAAATACATCTGAAAATTCTAAAGTAGCTCCTTTCAGCCATTGGCATTTTCCTCCCTATAATAATAACAACGTTAAAACATTAAAAATTATATATTATTTTTTTTTCTATTTATTTATTTATTTATTTATTTATTTATTTAATTTTGATTTTAAATTTTAGAATTTGGCATAATAATAAGATAATGAATGTTAAAAAAGGTAACTAAAATTACATTAAATTGATATTTTGGAATGTAAATAAATTGAGAATAATCATATTTTATAAATATATATATATTTTTTATATTTTTACTAAATTTGTTCCTCCTATAAAAGGTTGATCGAAAATGACTTGGATTTAATATAAAGAAGTTCCTATAACAGTTCCAATGGCTCCGAAAGGTGGAACTCCTGGTTTAGCAGCACTGTTGACATTTATTACTCTATCTCCTATTTCATGCCAGAAAGGATGTGTACTAAAATACATGGGAACGTAAACATAATTACATTATCTTTGTAGATAATTAGGATCGATGACAATTTCTATTAATAAATTAAATTAATTAATTTATAAATAAAATAATAAAAAATAGATAAATAGTTGATTAAAAAAATAATTTAAATAATAAATTAAATATATATAAATAATTGATTAAAAAATAAATTAATGCTTATTATTTTCTTATTAACTTTTGATGGTATTTGAGAAAAAAATTTTTTATATACCTTTGTTTAATTTGAAAGGTTTCAAATTAGAATATTTCTTAATATATTGTTAAATTGTATTTTAGCTAACAACTTCTCCGTTTATAGGTTATAACAAAAATGTTCTTGAATTTTCTACTATCCATAAATAAATTTTGACTATTTAAATATTAGGGTCAAAGGTTTCATCATCTTCATCGAAATCAAATAATTATCCGACCTATAAATTGTTTAAGTATTTTATAAAAAATTTTAATTGAATTTTAAAAAAAAATAAAAATAAAAGTGATTAAATATATTTATTTTTACAGTTAAAGTAGGATAGAAATCTTTTAGCCTAACACAGTCTTCTAATTATTAGATAATTTTTGTGTTTTTTATTTCATTGTAATACTTTATAAGTAATTCAACTCCTAATTTAGAAATTTCTAATCCTTTTGAGAATTATTTGAATTTTTAGAATCCCATTAAATCAAATTCTCCATTCTGAATTCTTACACTATAAATTTATATAAATTTTATTTAGAATAAAAAAAAATAATTTTAACGAATAAATATTTTATAAAAAATATTATTACTATTCATGAACAATTTGGTTGATTTTTCTATCAATAAATCTTAAGCCAATATCAACTCTAGGTTTTAAATTATGAGCTGATTTTCTACTTTAATCTAAATCTACAGGTATAGAATCTATTAAATGTAGGATAACTTCAGGATGGCTAAAAATTAAAAAAAAATTAAATATATTGATAAAAAGAAAAAAAATTAAATTTAATTGATATAAATATTTTACTTATTTTTAATTTTTTAATTATAAATATAAATTCTTAAAAGTTAATAATACGTATATTTTTATTTTACCATTTCAATTTTGAAGCTACGAAATCTAATTTGTAGTACTCATTATGCGATTATATTTTATTTTACTATGAATTTGGTAAAAATTTGGGTCCTAAATATAGTTATACTCTTACTTGTGTAGATCTTCTCCCTTATTCGTAGCCTATAACTCTTCCTTTTAAATTATTTCATAATTTTAATTGTAAAAAATTAAATTTAAAAATTTTATAAAAATTCAAAAACCTTTTATTTTAATTTATAAAAATTAATTTATAATATTTATTTATAATATTTACCTTTTGATCCTAAATTCTCTGCATCGAAAGCTAGTACATTACAATTTAAAGGGAATTCATCTTTAACATTTCTGTACCTGGGAATTTCTCCTTTGACTTTATATTTTAATTTTTTACTAAAAAGTGTAGGAAGTAACAATTCTTCAGAATAGTATAAATCTGTATTTTCAACAATAGCTCCATTTAATTCTCTTTCAATAGTAGGGTAATACCTAACGATTGCTAAAACATCTTGTCCATTATCCTAAATTAAAAAATAAAATAATAAATAAAAAAATAAAAATAAAATGTTTATATTTTTGTTTTATTCTTATTTTCATATTTATTTTTTTTTATTTATGTTCATATTTATATTTTTTTTTATTTTTTATAAGTATTTTTTATAAAATATTTGTTTTATCATAAATTAATATTTATTAATTTTGATTGGTTTTTACAGTAATTCCTTCTTTGGCGTAAATTTTATTTCTAGTGTTTTCTGCTAGATAACTGTAAGTTTAGCTATGGTTTGATTTGTTGTAATTTAAATCATTTAAGGCCTTTATATAGTCTTTTCCGTTTATTTTGTAAAGCTAATGTTTGTCCATCCAACTGTATTTTTATTTAATTTATTTTATTAATAAAATTTTTATTTATTTTATTTTAAATTATAAAATTGTTTTCTAATTATTTACCCTATGATATAGCCTTTTTTGGGACAAGGATAATGTGTGTAAACCTCTATATATTATTTGGGGGTTGTGCTTGGTATAGTAATTTCTTACTAAAATCTTAAAAATAATTTTTTCATTTTGTCTCTACTTCCTTTGAGTTCGTAATCTAAAATAAATTTGCGAACATTAAATTTTATAATATATTTTGTTTATTAATTTTTTTATTTATAAATTTTCTAAATTGTACCTTCAATTTTTTTTTAGTATAAACTAGGGAAAACAAAAGTTCTTTTTTCATCGTATGGCAATATTTTGTTACTAATATTACACTAAATTTAAATGTCCAAAGAAAATTCGGTTTTTTTCAGACAAATTTCGAAAGATTTGTAGTAAGGAAGAGTGCTTTCTATTCTGTGTCTTTTGGCATTTCTATCCCTGTTTAATTAATAAACTACATTTTAACCTAATTAATTTCTGGCCTTGTCTTCGTCTGATAATTAGCTGAAATCTACTGATTCATAAGCTTTTTTTAAAACATCTTCTGGTAAAAATGGCAAAGAAACGATATATTCGTGGCTCCAAATACCACCAAAAGGATCTATTCTGAATTTGCTGGGGAAATAATCTATAGGAGATCTCAGAGGACTAAATTTTTTGAATTTTAAGTTTATTTAAATAAATAAAAATTTATAAAAATGTTTTATAAAAAATTATATAATATAATATAAAAAATTATTTAATATACTATAAAAAATTATATAATATAATTTAAAAATTATATAATATGATTTTAAAAATTATATTATATAATATAAAAATTATATATATATATTACGAGTCTTTATCTTTAATTAAGTTTTGTAAAACTGGAGGTAAAAGCCCGTAGTTTTCGGGGTGGATTATGGTCATTAAAGCTTGGTAAGGTTCAAATGGCTACCCTTTATTAAAAGTGATTTACATTCCTTCATCTTGTTTATTTTTTTCCCTAAATTTAAGTTTATTTTGTATTAATTTATAATTAATTATATGTGGTTTTAAACTACTTTTAAAAAATTAAATAATTGAATTACTTAATATATTCGTAAAGATCACTTACAAAAGGAGAATAATAGAAAGGGAAATACCAGGACCAAGAAGGGAGTCCTTCATAATAATATTTGAGAACGAATTAAAGCCCTTCACAATACTTTAAAAAAAACGGTAAAATTTTTGCAACTATAATAATTTTTTATTTATTTAATTACATTTTGAAGTAAACTGGTCATTTATTATTGATCTTACTCAGTTTTTTTTTTACCCAAATTTATATCTAATTTTTTAATATAATACAAATTTTTGGCTTCTTTGAAAGAAAATTATTCCGAAAGTAATTCCATATTTTACATAAAATCTAGCTCATCTTTAACTAATTTAGCTTTAGCTGATTTTTTAATTGCAATTTACGCTTCGTATTCTCTAAAATAATTTTTTAAATAATATAATTATAAAAATATATAAAAAATTAATTAAATAGTTTATTCTTTTAATTTAATTAACTATAATTACTCTTTAGAAAATGTTTATTAATTGTGAGAATCAGCTTTATTTTATACATCATCATCGTTATCGTCGCATATATCATCATCTATATTATCATAGTCATGTTTGTCTAATTTATTTTTTTTATAAAAATCTTCTAACTCTTTAGCTCTTGTTTTAATAAAATCTTCTTCTTTCTCTTGTAATAATTTTAACAACTATTAAAAATTTTAATTTAAATTATTTGTTTTTAAATTTTAATTAATTTTCTTTTTTTAAAAACTTTTCAGATAAATTTTTATATATATATTATACATTTTCCATTGCCTTCCAGTTTATTGTTCCTTTATCATTTATATAACTTTATGAATCTATCAATAATTTTTTATATCCATCCATCAATTCTTCAACTTGTCCTTTTCTATAATAAAAATATTAGTGTTACATTAATATAACTGTTTATTCAATAAAAATAAATTAAATTTTAATTAACAAAATATTAATTATTTTACCTTATATCAAAACAATAACATTTGGGGAGAAAATCATTTCCAATAAAGAAAAATAATAAAATAAAATCGTCGATAATTCTATCTATGTCATATTCTAAATGTTTAAAAGAGTTTTTGGACAATGAAAATTCGAGGTCCATATATTCTCTAAGCAAATTTAGATAAATAATTTAAAATTTTGTTTCTTTTTATTCTCTTTTAGCAGCATGAACAATCTGAAAAATTAAAAATATATTATATTTATAAAAACAATTAAAAAATACTCGAATATTTTAATAATGATGATGATGATTAAAAAATATTTTATAAATATATTTTGTTTATTTTTTGTTTATTTTTATTTAAGTACTAAAATTGAATTTATGTAAAAATATTATATTTACAGGATTGTGAACATATGGGGCTAATTCTTCTTTTAAAATAGTGATGTAAGGAATTCTAGTTGATAAACCTAAGAAAATTAAATCGGCATCTGCTCCGTAAATACAATGTGTGGTATTCATATCATATTCTTTTTAAGAAGCTAAAGATCTCATATAATTAAGAATTTTATGTTCTCCTTCTCCTGGGACGTTAGAACTTATTTAAAATAAATTTACATAAATATCACCATAATATTAAAGAAAATATAATGATATAATAATGGTTAAATTTTTTTTTTTATTTTTTTTTTTTACCCACTGAAAATTACTCTTAATTTTGCCCATTTTTCATCTTCTTTGAATTTTCTGGCTATGAAAAATTCGATTTATTTATTTAAATTGTGCATGAATTCGGTTCCTGGAGAAATGGCGTTATTTTTCACTGTTTGCTCACTTTTGAGAAATCTATTTTATGAAATAAATAACATTTATAAATAAATTATATGATGAAAATTAATTTAAATGTTATTTTTATATTCTAATATATATTAATACCCACAATTTTCTAGGGCTCTTATAACCTCTCCGTGGCTTTTTGCACTTTAAAATCTTCTACTTCTTTATTAATTTTATTTGGCTCTAGGGGCGGGTCCATCAAATCCTAAAAATAATACTTTATTAGGACCTACAGAATTAATAATATTATTAATGTAGTTAAAAATTTATGCGAATAATTCTTCGAATTTTTGGGGCATTAACAAGTCTTTAAACATAATAGAATCATCTTATACTACTCTATAAATGATACCTATGAAAATAAATTAAATTAATAATAAAATAGTATAATATTATTAAAAAATAAATTAATGTGATTAAATTTATATTATTTTTTTGGTATTGTTTTTTTATATTTTGTTTATTTTATTATTTTTTTTAGATTTTTTATTATGAGTAAAGAAAAAATTTTGCTCATTTTTTTTTTTCTTATAATTTACCATTCATATCCAAATACAAGTTGTCAATGTTTGGTAATTAGTTGATGTTAATATTTTGAAAAATTAAGGGGTATCTTTCTGTTAACCATTTAGCAAATGCGGGGACTCCCATTTTAAATTTATTTTTTATAAGTTTTTTTGGATTTTTAAAGTTGAGTTTTGGGTTGTTTTTTTTAGTCTTTTTGTTTTATTTATAATATTTTTCCTTTTTAAGTGAATTAATTTTCTTTTTATTTTAAATAATTTTTAAAATTATAATCAAAGGCACATATGTCATTGGCTATTATAAATACACTTATATTAAAACCTTTATATTACTAAAACTTTATTTACATTAAAATTATTATTTTTTATGTCAATATATATATTTAAATCCAATAAATCTTATAATTTTTCGTATTTTAAAGAAAAATAATACATTTATTATAATTTTTTTATAATTAAAAGAGCAAATTTAAATTTACTACAAAAAATAAATTATTTTTCATAGTTTTTATAAAATCAAATATAAGAATTTTACTTTTATAACTAATAAAAATGCTTAAATTTAATTCTTTTATAATTTATTAGCAAAATGTTACAATATCAACAGGCGTAAACATGATAAATACTATGTAGACACTTTACTTAAATATTTTATATAAATAAATTATTAAATACTTTATAATATATATATATAAATAATTATATAATTTAATTATAAAGAAATACTTAATATTGATTAAGTTATATTTTTTCTATCTTAATAGTAATAATTTATCAAAACTATTGAATAATATATTATATAACAAATATGATATTTATTTCATGTAGATTATTAAAATTTTTATATTTTTATATTTAAATTTTAATACTTTTTTTGTTTTATTCATAAATAAATTATTAATAATATCGCCTTTATTTAAAATAATATACTAATAAAAAAACTGATAATTATAATAATTATAATATATTTTATTTTGCTTAAATAATTCTTTTTTTAAATTGATAATAATAGAAAAATATAAAAATTAGATAATTAAATCATAAAAATAAAACAAATAATTTATTTTTAACAAATAAACTTAAAAGTTTCCCAAAGCCCATCTTTTTATATATAAATTTAGATAAAAAAGTAAAAAATAATAGCGTAAAAATAAAAATCAAAGTTAATAAGAAAAACAATGAAAACAACTGGAATTTTAACAAAAAAGACGTTTAAAGAATTATAACCAGAAAATGAAAAATTGGGTTTATTTTCTAAATAAGTAGATTCTATGAGAGATGATTTCGAAGATATGAAAAGAACAAGAGAAGAAGCAAGAAAATAATTAGAAGCTAAATTTTAGGATGTTCATAGGTATTTTAATAATTAAATATTAAAAATAGAGAATTATATAATATATAATATATAATAATTATTTTTATTAATATTAAATTAATTTTTAAATTGTATTAAAATTTTTAAGCAATATTTTAAATATTTATGATAAAATACCAAGTTAGTATAAAAAATAATATATTAATATTTTTTGAAGGTATGGATTATTTATTTAAATAGTTGATTTTTTTATCTTAATATTTAAAAACTTTATAGCTTAAAACAATTTTTATCTCTTTATATTGTAATTTATTTATAAAACTCTTAAAAAAAATATTAATATAGGAAAATATAAAATACGAAAGAATTTATATAAGCTGAGGGTAAAAGAATAAATGATACATTATTGGCATTTTAATCTAAATTTGAAAAGGAATTAGCAGATTAAAAAAACCATTTTTAAAATTAGCATGACAATTTTACGTAAGAGGTTGAGGCCAGATTTGGAACTGTTGATGAAAAATTAGAAGATTTAGATAAAAAAATTGATTAAGAAAGAGAAGATAGGCTAAAATAATCTGAAGAAACATTAAGAGATATACGAAAATAATTAGCTTGTATTTAAAATATATAAATATAATTTTTTATTATAAACTTTTGACAATAATAGAATTCATAAAAAAAAAACTTTTTAATAAATTTTTTACTAAATTTTATTTATTTAGCTTTATTCGACATTTGTGAGGAAGAAAAACAAGCTAGATTAATCAAAGAAAAAGAAATATTTTAAAAAATTGATGACGAATCCTTTAACTTAAAAGAAATGTTAGAAAAAGAAAGACATGAAAGAGTGGTAAAAACAAAAGAATTAAGAGATGAAACTGAATAAGAGTTAAAAGCATAAAAGAAATTTAACGAAGATTTTCACACTAAAACAATCGACGAATTTCACCACGTTGTAGATAATTTACAGAGCGAAATGGATAATAGATTCGATCATTAAGATAAAATAATAGATAATTTATCTAATATTGTCAAAACATTTTAGGATACATTAAAGGTTATAGGAAAAGATGCTTGATATTTATATATAATTATATATTAATAAATATTTATTTAAAAAATTAAGATAAGACCTGCTTTTTTTATAAATTATTATAATTTTTATAATTAAGTTTAAAATATTTTTATAATTTTAATAATATTTAGCTTAACAGGAGTATTTTTTATTTAAGGTAAATTATTAATGATATATTTTAAAGTTTGGATTGCATTAATATTTTAATTTAAATTACACTATGAAAATTTTTTATTAATTATAATATGAATTATTATTGATACTTATAGTTAAGTTGTTAAAATTTTATTGATATATAAGAACAAAAATTTGGACCTTAATATCAGTAAAAAGGTTTGGCAATTATTTCACTAAATTCCCAAAATTTATTAACATCATTTGTATTATCTGCTTATTTATGATAATCTGCCAACTATAAATCTCTAAATTAAATAAATATTTATTATATTAGTAAATTTACAATTTTTAAATTAAATAATACAAATACTTTTTAATTTTCACATATAATAAAAATATTTACTTATAATAACCTCCTTTTTTTAGGGCCGAATAATCGCTGTAAACAAGTTACAAGGTGGTTTGGGCACCTTATTCAGGGGTTTTACAGAAGTACCATAGAACTGGAGATAATATGAAATTTTTGAAAAAAAAGTTATCTACATATTTTTTTATTTTTTCATTATTTGTGGCTAATTTTTCGATCATTTCCGTGGCTACTACGCCTGGGTGACAAGAGACTACTTTTGTAGGTGTATTATAATTTTAATATTTTTATTGTTATTACAGCATTTGTCCGCCGTCATTATTATTAATTTTTTGCAGTTCTGAGTCAAATTTAAACTATAAACCTTTAGTAAACATCATGTTAGCTAATTTTGATAGTGGGTAAGTATTTAAAGCGGAAAAACTTTCTTTATTTTTAACTTATTTTTCGAAATTTTCGTAGTTTGAAAGGTCTAGGTTTGGAGATCTTTCGTGGGCTCTACTAGAAAGGTTAATTACTCTTGATTCTGGGGTATTTTTTAATTTTTAAAAAAGTAAATTTGTGAAAATAAAGTGGCCCATGTGGTTTGTGGCAAATTGAGATTCAAATCCTTGTTTATTTTAGTCAAATTTAGACACATATATCCCAGCGTTATTTATTAGGACATCTATGTTGTTATTTTCCACTTTTTTTTACAGTTTTTCTAAATCTTCTACGGATTTCTTTATTTAAGACCAGTCGTCTAATTATAATTGTATGAAGTGGATATTTTGGTTTCCTGTATTTTTTTTTAATTCTTGTATAAATTTTTCTGATTTTTCTTGGTTTCTACATGCTAAAATTAAAGTTGCATTTTATTAAGCTAAAGATTTAGCTGTTTCTTTACCAATACCAGAGGTTGCACCCGTAATTAATACTGTTTTTCCTGACATATCTTTTTTAATTTAACAGGTTGGGCCTTACATATAAAATTTTCCTGCAATGACAGTTGAAGCTAATAAAAGCGTGGAGGGCTTAAGTAAAAATTTAAATAATTTATTATTTTTGGACATTTTATGTTGTTAACTAAATTTTTATTTAATGTAATTATTATTTTTTTATTTGGTTTTTATATCAATTTATTTATTTTATTAATTTCTTGTTTAGAATAATTATAAATTTGATAATAGAATTTATAGGGCGTTCTTAATTTATGGAATTTTGTATATTATATTATAAAAATCTTAAAATTTATATAGAATAGAATCATTTATTACAAGCCTTATAATTTTTATTAATTTAATATATCTCTGATAAAATAATGCAATATAAACTACTTATATTTTAGCACCATTGATAAAATATAAAAATATATGATTATTAACGGTGTTTTTAGATTATATATATATACATATATTTATAAAATTGAAACGATTTAACTAAATTTTATCATAACCATGTTATTATATTGAATTTATTATAATACACTACTCATTCATTACACTTTTGAATTTTTCCCTTGTTTATTTATAATACTGTTATTTACAACACTTTAATTTTATTAGATATTTTTGACCTAAACATAAAATTTCTAAATAAAACAATTAAATATTTTTTTATATAAAAAATATTTTAAATATATTATTTATATATAATTTAAAAAATAGATTTACCTATTTATTATTTTAAGAAAATGATTTTTTATTTTTTTCAACAAGATTAAATAAAGAAAGGCTATAAATTGATTTAGGATTTTTTTTCATCTTTTATTTTTAATTTATATTATGTGTCTGGTTTTATAATTTTTCAGCTTAATTTTGTTTTCTTTCTGATTTTAACTGTAACTTAAGTTTTTAACCATTTCTTTAGCTTTAAATTTAACTTTAACTTTAATTTTGATTTTGATTTTAATCTTATTTTTTTTATTAAATGTTATTTACACACTAATTTTTGGCAAAATAAGGATAAACAGGTAAATAATTATTTTAATTTTGATATTTAATTTATTCTGAATTTTATGATTAATCTTAAGATTATTAATGAATAGTTTAGCTTTATTTTTTTTAAGGCAAACTAGAATTTAAATCTGAATCATATTCTGTATTATTATTATTTTAATTTAATGAACTATTGCTTAAATTCTTTTTTTAATTTTCGTTTTATATAAGCTCTAATTTTTATTCTGTATTACGACTTTGATTCATGTTATTATGGTTAATTGTACTTACATTATATATAAAAGGATTTTTCAATTTTGATTAAGATATTTCCGTATTATTTAAAGCTTCATTGAAACTTAGTTTTTTAGGTTTACTTTAATTACTTTTTGAAGATTTTATAGGCTAGTAACTAAGATTCATGTTATGTTATTTTTTGTATTATTCATTTAAATTTTAATTTCTGCTTGTTTAAAATTATTAAATTTCAAAATCTTAAGTTTCTAACAATTAAAATTATTTTTATTATTACTATAATATATCATTTTAATTGCTATTAGTATTTATATTGTTATTTTTTGAATTAGTAAGACTTTATAAACTTTTTTTACTTGTTGTTGATCTTGGCCTATTGTATAAAAATTATTTTCTGGCACTTTAGATTTATTTTTTTTATTAGTTTTTTAAATTTACACATTTTATTTCCTAATTTTAATTAGAAGTTGAATTTGAATTTTTATTGGAAATAATTTCATTTACAGAATATGTCTAATTATTTTCAGTTGGAATTTATATAGATAAATTTTAAAAATTCTTTTTACTGTTTTAAATGACATCATTAACTTAAATATTACTAATTAATTATTTTTTTATATCCTAATTTTTCGGTTATTAAGTGTTGGTTTTTTTTTTCGAAATTTCTATAGATGAATTTAATTTATTAAAAGATTTTTATGAATTTTCTTTGTTAGATGGAGAAAATAAATTTATATTAACTATTAATTTATTATGATTATAATTATGATTATTGGTAATAATATTTTGATTTTAAATTGAATTATGAGAAGGATGTGGTTAGGTGTTTTTTCTAGGCATCTTACAAATTGGCTAATTATTTTATTATATTTATTAGGTATTTTTATTTTTTTATGCGGTTTGGGTTTGAGATTATTAATTATCTAATATCTGTTAATTTTTATTTTCATCCTTTGGGTTAATTTCTATTGGTTATATTAAATCATATAAAGATATTTTAGATATTTTTATATTTTTCTATTTTTTAAGTAATTCTTATTATTAATTCATTAAGCCATTTTAAACTTCTTTAGGTTTATTTTTGTTTATTTTACTTTCATTTAGATTGTTTTTTATGTTTTACTCTATTTCTTATTAGCTTATATTTTCTTTTTTATTTCGACTAACATTTTCCATTGATATAGTTTCAGTTTCAATTTTTAAATTTGATGCATCAGTTATCATCGGTACTGATTCTAATTTAGTAACAGAAATTTAATTGTTTTTTATTGATATTTGACTATCTAAATCGATTTCCTCATTATTTAAGTTTAATTTCAACAAAAAATTTTTATTTTTGTTGCTTTTATCCTGTGAAATATCTTCTTATTCATTACTTTATTGGGCATAATCATAAACTGACATATTTGATATGTTTATACTTTGATTAATATATTCCTTATTTTCACCTTTATTTTAATAATTTATTTCATCTTTATTTTCATCCTTATTATAAAATTTAATTTCATCTTTATTTTCATATTTAACTTCTTTTTATCTATTTTAATAATCTTAATCATTATTAATATTTTCGTATTCAATTTGCTAACTATGGTTTAACATACTTTCATAAATATTATCAAGAGATTTTATATTTATATTTGCTTGTTCTTAATTTTTAAGATTAGTATTTTAATAATTGCTGTAATAATTATTATTATTTGAGTTTCTTTACTAGAAATTAATTAATTTATCTGCTCCACCTTTTTTTTCGGAAAATTCACTTATTCTTTAAATTTAGCCTGTAAAAGATTGAGACATCATATCCAATGAAGATTATTAATTGTTAATAGATAACTATCCTATATAATCGTAAGTATTTTTTGAGGCAGTTTCACATTTATTAGGATTTTCATCAGTATCACCTTTATTTTCTTTTAAATGAATTAAATTTTAATAATTTATTTATTTACTATTAGATTAAGGCAATAAATTTCTAAACATTTCGTTGTTTTTATTTTCATTGATATTTAGATTTTAACAAAATTTTAAGTTAATACTTTTTTTTTGACAAATACTAGAATTATTGCTTTAAAGTTCATCATAGCTGTTAATGTCACTTATTGGAACTTTATTGTTATATATATTATTATCATTATCATTATTACTATTAGCCTAAATTTAAAAATTATTATTATATTCTTTAATATTATTATTTTAATTTTTGTTTTTTTATATTTATTTTTCAGTTTATTCAGTGTTATTATTTTTGTTATTTATTTTATTAGAACCAGAATTTTGCTCTAAAATTTATTCCATTTCCTTTCTCATTTATTACTATTCTTTTTCTGTGTAATTGTAATTCATTTCTTCAGAAATACTGTTTGTATTATTTGTGTTTGAATTTACTTCAATATTGATATTTTCGTCTTAAGCTTAAGGTTAAAATTACTTATTAGTTAAATTTTCTTTTGCATTTAAAGTAACTTAATGTTTAACTTAAAATTGTTATTAAATGTTGCTAGAACTTAAATTTTAAGTTTAATTTACATACTAATTAGAAAAACTTTGATTTTAAAAACTTTGAGATTATAAATTTTAATTAGATTATTATGTTAAGTTATTTATAAATGAACTTTGATTTAATGAAGGGGTTTATATTTTTTTATTAAATTATTAGTTATGTGTTATTATATGATTAATTTGAAGCTTATTGGTATTTTTATCATCGATATTTGTTTTACTTAAACTATTAAAACTTTTCAGTAAATCTTTATTATCTGCTGAAATTTTTCTTAATGTATGATGCGGTTATGGGCTAAAATTTAAGCTTGTTATAGACTGATTTGGCTGTGATTGAGATATATTTTTATCTATATTTAATTGATATGCATAATTTTTGGGATTTAGAAATTATTAAGTTTATTTTTTATCACTGCTTAGTAATTAATCAGATTTAATATAAGATTTTTTTAAAGAATTAAATTCTTAAGAATTGGAATTTGAGATAAAATTTTGGCTGTTTATATCACCTTATTATTATTTTTCAATAAAAGAGGATTTATTTGATTGAATATTGCTTATTTTTTCTTGATTGGGGAACTTTTTTATAGATTAGGATATATTATTATTAGAAGCTTAGTTTTATTCTGATTAGATATTAAAATTTTATATATTATTGATGTTATTTTTATTATTTTTTTAAATTTCTGATTATTTTATTTATTTATCGATTTCAATTTATTATTCTTAATTTTTAGGAGTTTTTCCAAAAATGCCAAGAATGTAAGAAAGTAATGATTTTGATTTTCTCTCATATTTTTATTAATTTTACAAAACATTTTGCTATAGGATTTATTATTATTATAATTTTTAAGTAAAATTTAAATCTTAATCTTATTGAACCTATACAATATTATCAAGATTTATATCAGACCTTATCCACACTTTCTTGGTATAATTACTTTAATTATTTAGTTTAAATTTTAAGTCGATTTGTTTCATTATATTACTTTAATAACTTTAATTTATATTTGAATCTAACTTATTTATATCAATTAAATATAGTTAACTCAGAAGTTATTTTTCATCTAAAATTGATTCATTTTCCTCTTTTTCTTCTTAGCATTTCAAATAAATATTTTATAATTGCTTTAATTATTGATTTGTAACTTTATACTAATTTTAATAAGCCATAAGATTTTCCTATAAATATATATTATATATAAATTACTATTTTAAAAGATATTTAATTTAATTACATCTTTGAATATATTATTTTAGTAATTTTCTGCGATAAAAGATTTAAAAAAATCATTTAATTAATCCATATCATTTATTAGTTTCACTTATTCTTTTAAGATAATAAATTAAAAAATTATTAAAATTGTCATTATTTATTACCAAATGAAACTTATAGTAATTTCAAAGTAAACTATATAATAATTTTTTTCCCTCTCAATAACAAAAGCATCCATAATTTTTATGTCTATTTATATGTAAAAAATAAATAATTTTTAATAATAAAAGATAATATACTGAAACTAGCGGCAAATCATAGGAAAAAAGCATTAAAAACTACATGAATATATAACTATCTATATTTATTTCGTTCTCATTCTTTTTTAAAAAATATATATTATATATTTTTTATCATTATACTATTATTAATTCATTATAAATTTTTACGTAATAGTCATAAATTTCTCTTAAATATTCTTTAAGGTATGCCTTTAAAGAAAATTATAGAACTTTTTATCCTTCAAAACCGTTAGCAAAAAGGTGTTAAATATTTAATTATTTTAAAAAATACTAATATATCCAAAAAGCCTATATCTCATCTTAAGTTGATTCTACGAAAATAGCTCCTAATTAATGCCATCCTTATATGTACCTATAAAAAACGTAATATTCATTATATTTATAAATTTGATTAAAATATATTTATAATATGTTATCATTTTTACTAATAATTAATCAAAAATACTATAATAAAAGATGAGAAAAAAATAAAAAAAAGAAATATTTTAATTTATTTAATTACATTATAAAATCACAAAAAAAAAATTTTAATTTTAAAAAATACCCTATTGGTTATAGTTAAAAGGTGGATGCTTTTAATATTTTAGCTAAAATTTCTGGTCCATTATTTTCTAAAAAATTTTTATTTTCATTTAAAGAAGTTCTATCGTTATCTTTATAAATTTCGGTTTTAAACTCATTTTCTTTTTCTAAGTTTTCCTTGAGTTAATAAAAATAAATAGGTATTAAAAAATATTGTATTAAAATCATAAATTGTAAACAAAAAGATTCTAATTATTATAAAAATCATCAATGTAAAAATTAGAGTTATATAATTGCTTTTTAAGATTAATTAATCAAAAAATAGAATTTTTATATATAATTTTAAAAATAACCTTATTTGTATTTATTTTTAAAGTTTTTAATATTTATATATAAAAAATTTTAATTTATGGATTACCTTGTATAAATTGGGATACTTTTATTTTAAATAATCAAAATCAATAAAAATGCTTAAAAAATTGTTAAAGTATTCAGGTAATATATGAGATTATTTTATGATTTGTTCTTATATTATGATTTTAATCTATTTTTTGAAAAATTAATTTTAATGCAAGTTTTATGTGAGGTTTTTTAAATTGAAAATATCTTTAGGATATAAAAATTTTGCAATTTTAAGCCATATTTCATCTTTGAAATTAAAAATAAATTTATTTTTTCTGCCTGATAAAATTACATCTTTTTTTTTATCTTAAGAATTTTATTTTTAATTTTCATTTTTATTGTTGTTATTTTTTAAAGAATCAGCTAATTCATATTATGCAAATTTTTAATTTATATTCGGAGACATTATAATAATACTTCTATTTTTAAAATGAGAACTATTGGAAGTTAAATTGTTTACAGAGTTGTTATTAGGTTGATTTTTATTATTTTAATTATTACTACTACTATTATTTTGAGATTATATATTATGAAGTGTTTTTTCTGATTGGTAAGAATTTAAACTTTTTTGATAAATTTCGCTTTTTTAAGATTTTTTATTAGTTTATTACATAATTTGATGAACTTTCTGGCTTTATCTTAAATATTTATCTGTAATTTCTGAGTTTATACTCATTTTACTAATACTATTTTCAAAGTCGTCTAAATCATCCAATTAATTTTAATCTAATTAAAAACGATTATTGCTATTTTATTAAAATTTTTCAATATATTAAAGTTAGACTTAATTTAACGGTATAGGTTAATTATCTTAATCATTTTCGCATTCAGTTGCAAATACAAACTTTTATTTTTGTGTTTTGTATTTACTTTGATTTTAATTTTTGTAGAAACTATATTATTATTAATTTATGGTGTTTTGATTACTGCTAAGATTATTTTCGCAGTTTATTTTGTTATTTGAATTGTGTTTTTCAGTGTCTTAATTGGGAGTTTATTGAAAAGACTGAAATATATTGGTTTTATCATCTTCAATATCGCTTAAAATTTTGTCCATTTCTTTTGGACTTATTGAGTAATAGGTTTAACTTTTTTCACTTTAAATATAAATATTAGAATTTGGAGTATTTTATTATATATACATTTATTACTATAAATTATTTGCATGTTTTAGATGGTTTTTATTAGAATTTAAAATAAACTATTGTTGGTTTTTATTTGATTAGTCAAAATTTTATTTATTATTGAATTTATTACTATTGTTTTAATTTTAATTTTGGATATTTTTTTGAAAATCATTATTAATGTTTGTAGTTTCCAAATTGTTAGTGTTTTCATTATGTTCGCTTTTATTTTAAATTTTATAGGAATTATTTCTATAACTGTCTCTTTAATATTTTTAATAATAATTATCACAATTATTTTATTTTTCATTCTTAGAATTTTCTGAATTTAAGGTGTTATTTTAATCATTGTTTATATTTTTAACTATATTTATATTTGGGTTAATATTAATATTGTTATCATTATTAATTATATTTTTATTTAAAGGGTCCTATTTAATCAGTTAATTGATATTTTACTACTGGTTATAATTTATAAGCATTTTTTAATTTTTCCCATCTTCACTTTAATATACATCAGTGTTTTTTTACAATACATTGGAATTAAATAAATTTGAATTTTATATTTTTAGATCTTAAAAATCTATCTAAGGAAATAAATTAATTGCTATGATTGGGGGAGCTTATTATTTAGAATTTTTATCTCTTTTTGGAATTGGGTTAGAGTTTTGGTTATTTTTAAATAAATTTTGGTTTTATCTTGGCCTACATGTATTTTAAAAAGATTATTTATTTGAGTTAAGATAATTATCTTCAGAATTTATAATTATATTTTAATCTTACGTGCTATTTTCTTAATGAAAATTTATATTTTCATAATGTAAGTTATTATTAGAACTTTTTACAGAATTTTATTACGACATGGAAAAAATAATATTTTAACTATTTTTTTAATCTTCGTTTTGATAAATATTTTACAGATTTTCTTAATTTTAATCATTATTTTCTTACTCTAATTACGAAAATTATGTATTAAATTATTTTGCTTCCATATTTTTTGATTATTCTTCTTTAATTTTAGGACTTTAAAAATTATCATTTGTTTTATTTTTAAGTTGATAATAAGGATCCATAACTTTTTTATTTTTCTTATAATATTTGCTTAAAAGCTATCAAAATTTTATTTGTTTTGTTATTGAATATGCTAGAAGTTAACTCTAATTTTATTTAAATTTTATCAATTATTTTTCAATATTTTGTTTATGTTTATGTTTTTGTTTTTAGTTTTCTTATTTTTTTTTGCTATATTTCAATTTAATAATAAATTTTAAAAGAAACATAATAACATAATACCAAAAAAATAAGAAAAAAAGTAAAAATATTACAGAATTTAGAGTATTTTGATTAAAAGTAAAATGAAAATAAATTGTTATTTGAATTTAAAGTGCTTTAATAAATGAATGACCAAATTATTTTTTAATAATATCAATATATACTAATAATTTGGACATTGAATCAAATATAATAAAAGTATAATAAAAAAATATTTACTAATTAAAATGTCCTATTAATAAACTACCTAATAATTAAATTCAATAAAAAATGTTAACCTATATAATTAATTATCATATTTATAAAATTTTTATGATTGAATTTCTTATTTAATTCATTACTTGGAATATTTATTAATTTATTGGAATTTTTACATTGTTTTAAGTATTTCATTAGTATAAGAAGAATTTTATTTACAATATAAATGAGTGAAATAATTAATTTTTTTTAATCTTAACTTACAAAGATTCATTTAATTTAACATGAATAATATTATTTTATAATTATTATTATTAGTATAAAATAATAATTTAAATTGGTTTAATATATTTAAATCAGATTCTTTCATCTCTAGCATCTCTTTCAGCATGTTCTAAAGATTCTAAAGCTTACCACCCTAATAAGTAAGGCAAAGAAAACTTCGAATATTAAAATTATAATTAAATTAGAATTATAAATTTTATTTTCGAAATAATTATAAATTTAATTTAATTTAAATGCTCGAATGAAATAAAACTTTTGTTTCATTGTTATTATTTTAATAAAGTTAAAAGTAATTTATAGAAATTTAAATAAAATGCTGAATATATTTTTATAAAATAAAGAAAAATTCAAGCTTTTATTTTATAAATAATAGTATTAGTACTATTTTATACAAAATAGGTGTATATATAAATAAATTTTTAAGTTTTTTATTATAAAATAAATATTTATAATTTACTCTACATAATTCTCTGGCCATAACAAATTAGTGATCAAATATTTAAATATCATAGCTTGTAACATTACTTCCTCCCTAAGTTTTAATAAATATGAATTTTTATATAATTACAGTATGTGTCAAAATTATTATTTATATTTTTTTTTATTAATTCATATATTTTTTACATTTGTGATATATTTTAATGATAATTCAAGTGTGTCCTAATTTTTGGATTTTTTTATAATCAATTCTTTTTAAGTATTGTCTTGGACTTTGTAACTTAAGTCTATATATATATAAAATAATATAAATTAGATTAGAAATTATTTTCAATAAAGGATTTTATTACTTATATTTATATCTTTCGTAGATAAAGCCAAATCATTTATATTTAAAATATTTCCTAGTTAATTTACGTTTAATGCATATACTTATTTTTATTTCCAATTCATTGTATTCTAAAAAATATATATATAAATGTTGATATTTAAAATTTAAATTTTCGGTAGTAAATAAAATAAAATCTTAGATTTATATCAATATTTGTAAATATATCAAATTATGGTTTACTCTATTTTGTTAAACATCAAATTCTAAAGGAATAAATTCGAATAGCATACACCCATTTTTTTACACATTTATACAATCTTAATTAATAGCATACTTACCCTAATAAAATTTAATTTCTTGTTGGTTTCATATAAAATATAAAAAATTAAATTAAAAAGTCTATTTTAATTTAAGGTTATAAATTAATAAATATATAAAATATAAATAAATACTAAATATTATTATTAATTTAAATAAAAATAATTAATTAAATTAATATAATAGCTTTAATAATTTATTTTATATACTTTAATAGGAACTACACTGACAATCATATCTTTACCGGCCATTGTAAAGGGTTTAAGTATTACATTATATTTTTTAGAATCACTCTGATAATTATATATGGATTTATTTATAAAAGAGAATTTTTAGGTATTTTTTAATAAATTATTAAATTTAGAGGCTGTATTTTGAATCATATTTATTTTGTAAATGTTAATTATGTCTTATTGTTTTATTTTTATTAATTTAGAAACTTTTTATAATAATGAGTTATTATTTTTTTAGTATTTTTTTAGTTTTACAATTTATTAGAGATTATTTAGAAATTTTAATTAATTTATTGAGATTATGTAAAATTTTAATTTTATTATAGGTTTAAATATGAATTAAATTAGTAATTATAGTTTATTATATGTAAATTGATCAAACCTAATTAAATATATTTACTTATTCAATTTATAATATTATTAAAACTTAAACTTAAAAATATAAATATTTTATAATTTATTTTACTTTAATAAATTTAAATAGGAATTTATATTTAATATTCGTTTATATTAATTTAACTTATATTAATATTATTATATTTAGTTTTATAAGTTTAATTTAATATAAAAAGGTGTATATATATATTTATATAGCGGATTATACAATAATTATATATAATTTTACTTTATATTTCTTTTAAATTATACATATTAAATATCATAATATTTTTTTATATATTTTATTTTATTGGCAAAATAAATCATCATAAGACATTATATTAATTGTTACTGTTTTAATTATTTATTTAATAGACTTTCATTTAAATTAAATTATTTTAAATTTATTTTATGTTTGATTTTTTCTTATATGTAATCAATTATTGTAGAATTAATCTCCTAAAAAATGTTTAATATTAAAAATTTAATGAAAAACATTTAATAAAATATAATAATTTTACCTTTATCATATATTGTATTTTGAATAGGCTCTTAATTTTTATAGGAATAGTTGGAATTTTCTTTTTCAATTTATTTTAAATTACCTTAATTTTAATAGTAAGGATCTTAATTTGTATTAATATTATTATTATTGTTGTTGTTACTTTCCATAATATAACCTTATTTTCCTTAATTATTATTTATAGATGAAAGTTTCAGCCCATTATATTCCGTGCTTTATTATATATTTAAAGGAAATTTACCTTATCCTTAACTTTGCTATTGAAATTTAGTGTTGTTACTATTAAATTATTATTATTATTGGTTTGGGACTTGATTTAAATTTTGGTGGTGTAACTGAGAAGAATTTGTATTTGAATTAGGATAACTATTATTATTATTGTAAGATTTGTTTGAGATTTGTGACTGGTTAAGATTATTTTTATTGAAATTTTGTTTTTATGAGAAATCAGAGACTTGTTTTTCTTAAAGGGCATTGTTTTTTGCCTCTTCTTATTTTTAAATATCTTGTTATTGCTTTAATTTCATAAGGTTTTGCTTTACGTTTTCAAAGAAATTTTCCTCTTCCTTTTTTTCATTTTCTGATTCTTTTTCTTCTTGAAAAAAAATATTGTTATCTTCATCAAATGTGTCATATCTAATGTTTTAAATAATATTTTTTAATTTATTTTCTATATGCATGGTTTTAAAAAGTTCTTTTTTAGGTTAAAAATTTTCTTTTTAAATTTGGGTTTTTATTATTTCTTCTAATGATCTTTCTTTTTATTATATTTAATAGAAATTATTGTCTCTGTGCTAAACTTTTTCGAAGGTTCTTTATATATAAGGTTGTCCCTACCTGCCCATAACTTTATAAATATGAAAATTAATGAAATTTTTTCGCTGATCTTGTTATTAATTCTAAGGATCTGCTTATTATTGTATTTATTTCTTTTTTTCTTCTATATATTTTTTATAATTTTTTAAGGGTTTAAACAGCTTTTCTATCTGCTTTGTGTCGTCTACTCTGGCTTATTAAGGGGTTTAAATATGTCTTTAGGGTTAATTAATGGGGGCTTGAGGTTAAGGTTTAGGTTAGGGTCTTAAATCTTGGATTTTTTTTATAATTTTTTCTAAGTTTTAAGGCTCTAAATCTCTTGGTTAAATGTCATATTTTTTACTTTCCATGTATAAAGAAGACACAAATTATGCTACAATATAGTTTTATTCTCTAAGAAGCTCCTCTTAAGGGCTAATTTTTTTTGGGGAAGGGGTCTAAAAAATTTATAAAAGTTTATATATATAATATATAATTATTTTTATTTATTTTAAATATTAAGATGGCTAATTTTTTTTAATAAATTATCTCTTTCATTAGAAATAAAATAATTTGTCATTTAAATAAAAAAAATATAAATCAAGCAAACAAGTAAAAAAACTATTAAAAATCTTTAAGTTTTTAATAACCTTTGGTTTTATGATGGGAGGAATTATAATTGGTTCAGGTTTTATTTCTGGTTTAACTTCTATTTTAGGCTCTGGTTTTATTTATTCTTATTATTATTAAATTTATTATTGTTATAATAATTTTTCTTATTATTATTATTGAATTGTGGGTATTTTTCCTCTAACTCTAAGAAACTCTGTAACTTCTTTATTAGTTTTTTTACTTAAGTTGAGGACATCTTATGCTTTAAATTTTTTTAATTCTTTTTTTTTATCTTCATATTCTTTGACACTATTACATTCAAAAAGACCTTAGTACTTAAAATTGGCATTTTTATCTATTTTGTAAATTTAATCGGTGAATTTTTCATTAAAATCGATAGCGACGTTATACTTAAGTTATTCTCTGGTATTAATACATTAAATTAGTAAATTATGCTATTTAAATTCGTCAACAAGTTATTAAAATTTTTTTTGGACATTGTCTTGATCTGTTTATTTTCTGGTCTTCATTTTTTCGTTAGAAGTGGGCTGTGGTCTAAAGGCCAAGTGATAATTATTATCATCTTGTCCGGGGACGGCTGCTTAAAGGCTTCTTAAAAGGGGACGTTTAAAAAATTGTCTTCGCGAGGCCCAGTAGCCATAAAGTTCTTCTAATTATTGCTGCGAAAAAATATTTTTTAATGGCGTTTATTCTTATAATAGGAATTATTCTTTAATTTTTTCTATTTTGGCGATTTCTGATTTGCCCGAGGTTTCTTCGAAAAAGGCGATTAAATTTTCGAAGTCGGAGGACTTTAAATTCGCGTTTTCACGTTTTGCGAGGACGTATTCGTCGAAATATTTTTTGTCTTTGTCGGTCAATTCGTAGGTTTTTGGTTTGGGGACGATTTGTTCGTGCAGGATTCTGACGTAGCCCAACTGGTGTTTAATTTTTTTTTCTATTACGTCTTTGTCGTTAAATCTGGAAAGGAGGTGGGACTCGTCGACTGGGACTATTTTGGGAATGGATATGTTTTGTTTTGCCTCGATTTTTATTTTTTCATCTTAATTGAATTTAATGTTTTGATCTGGGTGCGACAGTTTGAGGAACTCTTCGATGTCTGGGAAGGGCTGCAAGGTTTTGGTAGAGTCGAAGTTTCGGGGTCTTTTGGTGCTCATTAGCGGCTTGTGGCTTTGGGACTGGATTTTTAAGGTTTAGGTGTTAAAAAAATTTGAAAATTTTTAATATTTGTGGTTTGGTGGGGTTTGGTTGGTAATATATTATATTATCTAATTATATATAATTAATATAAAAAATTAATAAAGAAAATTAAAACAAATAATTCTATTAAAAAATGATATTTTTTAAGAATTTAAATGTGTTTTTAAATTTAGAATAAATTTTTTAATATTAATATATGATATCTTTTTATACTTGAATTGTTTTAATTTATTAATTTTTAAGTGAAACTTTAACCTTTTAAATGAATTAGTTTTTTTAAGTTATAATATAGTTTATATTAGTGATTATGAAGTTAGAAAAATTGAAATTTTAAATATTTAAATAATGAATATAATATATATTTAAATCTTTTATTTATAAAAAATTAAAATATACCCATACATATATATAATAAATTGTGAAAGATAATAATTAAATCTTAAAAAAAAGGCATTATATAATATAACTTAATAAATATATTTTTTTGTTTTATTTTCAATTTTTAACATTTAAGTTTCTATTTAGTTTTTTTCCTAGTAAATTTTCTTATTATTCAAACCAGTTTTAACTAAAATAAATTATATTAAAATAAATTATTATTAAATGTAAAAGTAAAAAACAATATTATATAATTTTTATATATATATTTTTATTTACATATGATTATCATTTAAACGGTCTTATTATTGTTAAATTTCCCTATAATTTTTTCCTGATTATATAGGAATTAGGCTGATTTAATTTTTGATTTATCTCATTTTTTATCTTAATTTACTTACATCATTTTTAAAATCAGAAAAATATTCACCTTAAAATTCTTTAAGTAAATTTACACTAAAAGTTTGTTAATAAGTAAATTAATTTAAATCTTCATTTAAAACCTTTTATTATCTTTTTTATATAAATAAATAATTATACAAATTTATTTTTTTAATTTGAAAATAAAACCTAATTTTATAACATATTTTTATAATAATATAAATAAATAAAAAATTGATTTATATTACTATTGTTCATGAACTTTAATATCTTTTAACGGGTTAAATTCCCTTGGTTGTTAATTTTTATTGAGCCCATATTAAAATTTGAGGTCAATTTCTTATGCATTATTTTTAGTGAATTTATTAACATATTCTTAAGGCTTAGTTTTTTTTTTAGGTGAATTTGAAGCTAATTTTAATTTTAATTTTATTAAAAATTTAAATATGAAAATTTAAAATAAAATTAGATAGATAATATTTTTATACCCTTAGGTAAAATTGGACCATTTTTTTACATTGATGAAATATATCCTCTAACTGGATTTTTATTTAATGTACCATTTTATTATTATGCATTATATGGCTCATAATATCCAATAGGTGGGATTTTTTCGAAATTTGTCATACCCTAACTTGTTTTTGACCTGTGTTTTGAAATTAGCATATTTTTTTCTTTTTTTATTAAATTTTTGTCTAATAAGTAATTATTATATCCATTTGTAGTAGGTTAGTATATATTGTGTTTGTAAAAAAGCTCATTGTGTATATCTTCTTCTTTTTAGGCCATTTTATTAACTTTATTAAGAGTATTTAAATAGTTAAAATCTATTTCATCTACTCTTTTTTTAACTACAAAATCGACCCACATTTTTTTAGTGGGCTTTTTAAAAGAAATTTAATTTTCTGAATTTGTATCTGAATTATCTCTATAATATTATTTTTATGTAAGATAATATTATTTAAAAATATTTTAATTTAAAAAATTTAAAAAAAATTCTAGATTTTACCTTGATTTATTTATCGGCGAAAACATTTGTTGAGTTTTATTGGCAAATGATTCTAAATTTTAATTATTTAAATTACTTGTTACATTCAATTCTTTTAAATTTAATTATTTTTTCCCATTATAACTATTTTATTTTTTATTTTTATTTAAATTTTAATTTTATAAATTTCTCTATTTTTATTCGCTACTATTTTTAATTTAAAGTTTATTTTAATAATTAGCACTATTATTTAAATAATGATCTAGTTAAGAACTACTTTAAGAAATATCATTTTTTTACAGTTTATTTTATTGTTTAATTATTTTTTCTTTATTTTTTGTAACATCAGAATAATCTATGCTATCATTCTAAGCTCTAAAAGAAAATCTTTTTTAAATATTTTATAAATGTTATAAATTATCTTTAATTTGTCTTTTAAGTATCTGTTTTTAAATATTGGGATTTGAAGAAGTAAGACTACGCCCCTATCTCATAGAATTTCTTGTATTAGTTCTAGTTATTTTATTTTATTCCGAATCATCCTTAAATATTATAAAAATATTCGATAAATTTGTTTAAATATTTATTAAAAATATTTGATAATTTTGATAAAATATATGTTTAAAATAATATATTTTTAAAAGATTTATATAAATATAAAATTTAAAGTTTAAATAACTTATTTAAATAACAAATAGTAAATTACAAATTAATTAATACATTAATTAAAACTTTTAAATTTTAAATTTACATTCAAAACTATAAAAATTTATATACTTTAAAATTATTTTCATCAAAATGTTTAATAAGAATTGCAAAACCTTATAAATGTACAAAAAATACAAAAAATAACAATATGAAAAAAGTACCTGTATAATAAGTCTTCCTATGGCATCCCTTTCCTAAACGAAAGGAACAAATTAATTTCTATCTATTTTATTACTTTACTTTTAAGTTTTAAGTTAACTTTGTGATCTTTTAGTTCTTTTATTAGAATTGGCTGAATTTATAGGTGGCTTTGATGAATAAAGTAAATTATTATATTAATTAAAAAGGTCTTATACTTCTTTTTTTTCTGAGGTGCAAATTGGGATACTTAAATTAGATAACTGAGTTTCATTTTATTATTTATTTTCTTGTGCAAAAAATTTTAAAGGCGTTTATTTTATGAAATTATTGTCTAGGTTTTTGCTTATTTGTTATTGTGTTATCAAAAAAGAATTTTCAGGACCATTTTTTAATGCTTATTCTTTATTAAATGGCTATGATTATTAGTTTAGTGATAAATTTTGAGTATTTTCTTTTTGTAATTTTTATTAATTTTAATGCTAATGTTTATATTTTTAAAATTAATAATCCTGAATTGTTTAAGAAGTTTTTATTTTCGAATCTGACATATAATTTTTTTTATGCTATTTATTTATATATTAATGATTCTTTTTTTATGTTTATAATTTAGATAAACTGTGTTTTTATTCAAATTTTTCCTTTTCTAACTTTTGCAATGATCTAATATCCCCAGGGATATTAAATTTAGTTTCAAGTAATTATTTATATATAAACCTTGTGTTCATATTATTTACTTCTTAAATATCCTCCATATATATATATATGTTAAATTTTTTTTATTTATTAATATAAAATATAAAATATTATATTTTTTATGAATAATTATTATGTTTCTTTTTTTACTTTAAAAAATTTTCAATTAAAATAAAATTCTAAATAACTTTTTAGAAATAAATAAATTTTATTAATTGATATATAAATTAATAAATTTTACAATCAGAAATTAATGTTTAATTTTAAAATTTTTCATTTTTTACTAAAAAATAAAAATTATTTTTATCATGTTTCTGGATGATTTAGTTTAATTAATTTAAATAGATTTTTACATAATTCGTATATAATAATAATATTTATACAAATATAAAAGTTTTTATTTTCATTTTGAATCTTATTTACATTTTTAGCATTGTATTAAAAAAATTGAGAGAGGTTATAAATTTAAATTGATTTTTATAAATATAAAAATATTATAAAACTATTTTTATTTTTTAATGAAATATATAATTAATTTATAGTTTAATTTATGAATAATTAACTAATAAAAACCATTAAATATAAAAACCAAAAAGTGAAAACAAATATTTATACAGTATATACAAATCTATTTAAATTTTACAAATTTAGTTTATAAAGTAAAAAGAAATATCAATATATATTTGAAAGTTAATTAAAAAAATAAATATAGTTTCTATTTATTTTATAAATGCAATAATTTATTTATATCTAATATTATATATATACAACTCAAATAAAATAATATTGTAAAATTTTTGTGTATTTTTAATCAAACATAAAAATAATGTAGCTATTTTTATTTTAAAATTTCCACTTTTTGTATAAATTAAACTATTATTTTTTCTTTGTAGTATATTGGCTTTTGTCAAAGCAGTTAAAGTTGTCAAATTACTTAGATTATTACGTTTTTGTTATATATTAAAAAAATTCTTGTACTTTATTAAATATATATCATAATCATTTTAGTTTGTTTAAAATCGAAATCAATATTATCACATTACAGTATAATTTCCTCTTCTGTTAGTAAAAAAGTATTTTTCTATCTCTAAAATGATAAATACTTTATTTATAGTAAAGGTGGGAAATGCTAGCTTAAATTTTAGTAAAATAAAGTAAGGAAATTAAAGTAAATGTTTATTTTTTTCCTAATGAATATGCGCTAAATTCAATTCTTTTTGGTATAATATCACTGACCAAAATTAAGTTAAAAAGTATAAAAATTTTATATTTAATACCATTTTACAAAATAAACTAAAACTAAATAAAATATTACTATAACTATAACTATTTAAGAATTTTCAATTTTTTTTTAGTCTTTATATTTTTTTAAACACTTTTATAAATAGCTAATTTTTAGTAGATTTATTTATTAAAAATTTTTAAAAATACTTGTAAATATTTTGTGTTTTTTATAATCTAATTACCTTACTTTTAGCTATTTAGATAACTAAATTTATATCAATTTATTATTTTTCATAGGTAAAATGTTACATAGTTAGTATTTGATAAATAATTATCACTAGTTATATAAAAATATATTTATACTAGAAACTTAGTTTTTAACAGAAATAATAATTATGTTTAATTGAACGCTATCTCATATAGACTAAATCACAGTTTTATTTTAAAATAACAATTTTTTATTTTTTTAGTCTCTATTTTCTATTTTAGTATTTCATTTTACAAATAGCTAATTTTTTAGTAAATTTATTCTTTATAAAAAATTTAACCTTGTAAAATTTTTACATTTTATATTTCTATATATCTTGTATTTAGTTAACTAATTAACTATAGGCTTATTAATTTTCTTAGGCAAACTATTATATTGGTAGTTTTTTTTAAAAATATATCACAAATACTATCAAATTATTTTTTCTTTTAAAAATTTTTATCAACAGTAATAATAATTATGTTTAATACAAAGCTATCTAATATAAAAAACTTTTTAATTATTTTATGAAATAAATAAACTTTTAATAACGTTATATATAATAGAAAATTCAAGATAATTTATTGACCATTAATTTTTATGAAAAATTTGAAAATATATGAAGAATAATAAAAGGTATATAAATAACATAAAGATAGATAAATTTTTAACTTTATAAAGTGACATCATTTTACATTTATTAAAAAAAAAATTAAATTGTATATTTTTTTTTTGTAGCTCACTGCCATAATTTTTCAAATTGAAAAAATATTGCTCAGTACAGCATATCCTTTTTTAAAAATACTTTGAAAATAATAAAAAATTGACCTAAAAAATATATAAAATTTTTAATATATGACTTTCAAAACTCATGTTTTTATTGAAGCGGCTCATTTATTCATTACTTAAATATAATAATAGATAATAGAAGTTTAAAATATTTTTGTTTTTATATATAAAATGTCTCTCATGATTATTTTAAAGATAAAAACTGACCTTTTATTTATTAATAAAGAAGCTTTAAACTAAATTATCAATATATATTAAAGTAAATAAATGAATTTATAAAAAAAATAAGCTAATTTTTCTCACGAATTAAATAATTAAAAATAGGATAATTTAAGTTCGCATTATAAAGAAATAATAAATTTATTAGATTAAAATAAAATATAATTACAATTTTTTCAGTATTATATATTTAATATTAAATAAATTTATGAATATAGTATATTATTTATTTTATTTCATTTTTGTAATTATTTGTAATTTTTAAGAAAATACAGCCTCTTAAAATATCTTTTTTATTTTATTTACAGAAATTAAGTATTCATTTATATTCTTCATAAATAAGATGATTAAAAAACTATCAATTTTTTAAATTAAAAATTATAAAATTCATATATCGAGTATTCATATTTATGCCTAGTATATCTTCATTATAATTGTGATATTCAGAATAAAATTATTAAATATTTTTATTTTTTTTATAATGCTATTTTGATAATTCAAATAGTCAAAGGTGCATTATTTATCATAATAATATAATGTTAGAAAAAGCTATGTAAAAGTTTAGATATATTAAATATGTTATAATTGAAATATTTTTTTTTAATAAATTAATCAATTAGTTAATTATAAAATTCTAAAATTATAATGCAAAATAAATGTTATATTTTTAATCATAATATCTTTTAAAGTTACTACCTTTTAGATAGTAAGTTATGCTAAAACTTTTTAAAGATACATGATTGATTTTCTTATATCATATTTATTATATTTATGCTAACTCTACGTTATTAATGTACCATAATGATATAAAAATATTTAAATAAAACTAATAGTTCTAAAGAATTATAAATAATACTGATTTTTAATGTTAAGAAAAAAAGTTAGTAAAATATCAAATAAAATTAAACAAATTTTTAATTTTTTTAAATAAAATATAAATTTGGAAATTAAGTGAACAACCAAAACTATGATAAAAATGAATTTTTTCAAAAAAATACAATTTTGAAAATTTATAGAAAGAAAAATTGAAAATTATAAACCTATATAAATATAATAGAATAAATCAATTATAATTATAATATATACTAAATAAATTTAAAAGTATAACATTTTTGTATGAATTCACAAAAAATGTTGCATATGATTAATTATAAAAAATCATTCATTAAAAAAAAATAATAATTTTAATTCTCTAATATCATTATAATTTCGTTTATAATGACTATATTATCATAATCATGTATAAAAAACTTAAAAATTTTAATATTAGAAGAAAAAATAAGAAGATACACATTGGAAAGTTTAACTTTCTGTTTAAAAATATATTCAAGTTGGTTTAAGAAAATTAAGTTAAAAACATAAAGTTTGAAGTTACAGATTGTTTTTGTAAATTCAAAATTACTAACATAATTAAATCAAATAGAAATTTTAGAAAACCATTATTTACTAAAATATTTTTTATTAATCCTTATTAAAAACTCTAAAAACTTATGTCGTTTAAATTTATTTATGGGTATAAAAATAGTATAATTTTATTGTTCAAATTAATTATTAATAAGCTACCAAAGGAAAATATATAGCTATTTTTTATATAAAATATTCAAATTCAAATTAATTTATTACATTAATTCTTACTATATTTTTTCAAAATCCCAACTAATTTTGCTGGTTTCTTTAATAAACTTATTAAAAAAAAATATTCAATATAGTTAATGAATATTAATAAATATTTTTTAAATATTGTTAAAAGCATTGTATAAATAAGAAATTGTTAGAGTCTATATTCTTATAAAATATACCATTTTTATAATTTATGTAAACTTTTTTATTTAGTTTTAATTCTTATTTATATTTAAGTATTTAAAATTCCTAAATATATATATAAATATTACTGAAAAAATACTACTTAGGTAAGATAAATGATTTTTTAATAATATTATTTAAAATTTAAATTACTATTATTTCTTCAACAAAAGTGAATTTGTTAGAATTAAAAAATATATAAAATATATTAATATAATATCTCCATATTGTAATTTGCTTCAGTTCATACTTTACATTTCAATTTTTAATATAATGTTTTCTGAAAATAAAGTTTATAATTTTTTTCAATTAACTTTAGGGTTCATTTTTTAATATATATAAAACGCAATTATTTAAAATAACTCTCTACCAATATGAAAATTATTTATTGAAATGGAATTAATAATTTTATACTTAATTAATACGTTTATATAATTATGATTGATTATAATTATTTAACACTTTTTAAAACATTATACTATTATAAATTAAAAATATAATATTTTTTAACCATTTAATTTTTACTTCCTTTAAATTAACAATATTTTAAAATAGAAAACAAGTAAGAATATATAATTTACTATATGTTAAAATATAAGTTAAAGTTATTTAATATACATAAATTGAATAAAAAATAATATTTTGTTTAATATATATAATTTTAACATTATTAAAATTAAATGATTTTTTATAATCATTGGTCAATTTTTATGATTCTGTTTGTTAATTCTACCTACCTATATTTAAAATTGGAAAATGGGTTTTAGGATTTTGAGAAAGTCATCATATATTAATACATATCCTACCTTATAAATCTTAAAGCGAAAACTCTAAGTATAAGTTTTTCAAGGTCATTAACATTTTATACAGTATTTTATACAGTTTGTATATTTTTATTTTTAACTTAATTTTAAATTTCAATCATTAAAGATGTTTAACTGGTTTAATTGGAATTATTAATTTTATTTTTTACATCTTTTGATTTTGTATTTATAAATTTTTTATCATAATTAGCTATTTTAAATTAATCATAAGAATTATCTTCATTATGATATAAAAAGTCAAATTAATTCTGCTCATGTACTTAATCTTTTGTGGAAGATGTGCTTTACTTTTCAAATTAGGAACTATTATTACTATAATTTTAATCGCTAAATAAATTAGCCATACTATTTTACTTGGAATTCTATATTTAATCATCTACATTTTTTAATTTTTTAAAGCCTATAAATTTATAAAATATTAATTAAAATGTTAGCAGTTATTTATAAGTTTTTTAATTATTTATTCCTAACTGTATAATTTTAGAATAATAAAATTATGACTAAAAATAATTAGAATAAATTGTTTAATTTATTTACATTATAAATTTCCTATATTTTTATTATTTTCTTCCTGATTATAAGCCAACACATATTAATTTTAGTAATCATTTTATATGAAAATAATGCTAGTATTTTTCTGATCACCTAATATAAAAATATTTTAATTATTTTAAGGTTTATATTTTATAAATAAATGTTATTTTTATACCACTCATATAATTTTCTATTATTTTTCTATTATCTGTATTTAGAGCTTAGTTTTGGTTTAATTAATTACTCATATAATTTATATAGTTCAAATAATTAGATGTAATGGGTCTAAATTTACAGGTTTTTTCTAACTATATTTTGACTTTATTATCATTTTATTTTTTTATACCAAGGGATTTAATAGAAGTGGAAAATTAATATTGGTTTATTTTTTTGTAGTCATTTTTGTTTTCATTATAATATGATTGTTATTTGTGTTATTATTATTTTTCTGATTATTCTTAGAAATTAATCAAAAATAGTTTTTTTAATTAGAGTATACTATAAAGACGGTTTTTTTTTGGATGATTTTTTTTTAAGAAATTTTTCAATTTAAATTGCTTTACTAATTATGAGTCTATTTTAGGATTTTTCTGTATCATTTATATTATTTCTTTCTATTAAGTTTAGATAAAATGCAAGTATGAAGAGATAAAATTTTTTATTAAATTTTCCTTATACAATTTCTTAGAATTTACTCTTTTACTTTGTTTAATCTATAAATTAATATGTTTATAATATATATAAAAAAAATTTTTTTAGACTTAATTTTAAATTAATATGAAATATAGAAAATAAATAAAAATATAATTAATAACTATAATTTAAAAATATAAAGTTATTATTATAATGATAATTAAAATAATTTAGTAGTAAAATTACAATTAAAACGTAAATTATAAATTTTCGTAATTAGTATATCTAAAATTTATTATATAAGATAAAATAAAAAAATATCATGTATTTATTTAAGATAAGAAAAGCTTAGAAAAACATATTTAAAATTTTATATTTTATTAAAATATATATTTTTAGTCAAAAATTGAATGGCTTATTGTTTTTAAAAACACAATATTCTATTAATAAAGTGTTTATTTATAAATACATATAGATAATAATATATAAAAAATTTACATTTTCCTTTCTAGAATTAGTATTCTTCATTTTTAAATCTAATAGAATGTTAGAAATAGTTATAAGATTAGTTTTTTTCTGGTTCGTTATACTTTTTTTTTTTTTTTTGATTTTTTTTTTTTTTTTTTTTTTTTTTTTTTAAGAAAATTAGTATTTATAAATCTGGGTATAGCTCAAATTATGAGTTATTTACAAAAAGATAAACGTTTATTGATCAAACTATAATTAATATTCATTACAAAAATAGCTTAAACCTTAATACAATATTATAAGTAAAAGAAATAAATTTTTAATTTTATATTGATAAATATAATAAAAAATCTGAGTTAATTTAAAAGGCTATTTAATAAATAATTTAAAATAATATAACTAATGGAATTTTTTTTTATCATTATTAAATAAGTAAATAAGTTTGATTAAAATAGAAAATAAGTATTAAAGTAAAGTAATATTATATTGATTGTAAAACACTACTATTATTATATTTTAAGCCATAATTTAAAATAAATAACCGATATATTTTATAAAGATCAAATATTTAGATAAAAAAAAATTATATAAGAAAGATAATGTTTTAAAATAAAATAAATCTACTTATAAATCATTTTATCTTATAAGGTTAATTTATTATTAAATACTATCCTTTTGTTTTTTTACCAAATTTTTAATGTAATCAAACCCAAATTAATTAATTAATCAAACCCAAAAAAAAAAATAATCACCAGTATTGTTTTACTTAGTTTTTATATAATTTTTTCGCTTGTTTATTATTTAATCAAACCTATATATTATAAGAGTTTGGTTAAAAAAAAAATTATGTAAAAAAATCAAAAGGGTTGTAATGTACATTAAATTATATTTTACAATTAAATATAATTTACATCAATTAAATAAAAATAAACCCCTTAAAAATCAAATTGATTATCATATACCCAATCAATTATAAAATTTTGTTTAATAATTTTACATATTTAATTCTTTAATTATTATTAAAATTTCATTGATTAAAAATTGTGTTGGTTTAAATTTAAATAAATTAAAGCCAAAAAATTTGTAAAATCAGAGCAATTACAATAAGTATTATTTTATTAAGATAATATATTTAATAAAAATTAGAAATGTATTAAAAATAAAATTTACTGTTTCTAAATGGACTATTAAATAAAAATGAATATTTAACTTGAATAAAAGGGTCAAAAAATATAAACTTTAAATTATTAATACGGCTATATAATTAAAATCATTAACGTTTTATAAATATTATAAAATTATGATTGTTTATTTATAATATGTTTCAAGTAATATAGTTTAATTAAAAAGCCTTACACTTTAAAAATAAATATAGTTTTTTTTTTTTGTCACATATAATTAAAAATGATAATTTTGACTTAAAATCAGTATTTTATTTTAATAGCTGTATAACATTAATACAATATATAAAATTCATTACAATAAAACATATAAATAAGAATAATCAAAATTTAAAATTATTTTTCGGTTTCAAATAGAAAGTTTATATTTATGAATATAATTATAATTTTATAAGATACTAATATATAAGAAAGTATTTAATATTTGATATAGGAATGTTAAAATTTATTAATTTTTTGAAAATTTATAAATAATTCCTCGTTCCATCGATAACACTCCCATTTTTATTAATAGACATGTTTTTTTAAATAAAAATAATTAATATGATTTTTTAGTAATATTTTATATTTTATATATAAAAGTAAATATGATAAAAATTAATTGTTTTTTATTCAAATGGGATTAAAAAACAAAATATGACAGTAATAAATTTTCAGTTAAAATTATTTGAATATAAATAAAAAAATTATTTGGATTTATTAAAATTGAGAATAAATTTATAGAATTTTTTATTTTTAGCCGATTTTAATCTATACTTTAATGTAGAATAAAAAGTACATATTTAGATATTATTGGATATATCATATTTTTTATCTGTAAATATTTAAAATTTTAATTTTTCATTATCAATTTAATTATAGTAATTTAAATTTTATTACTATTTAAATATTCTTCATTTAATAAATATTACTCCGGTCGATTTTTGGATCAAAACTTAATTATTCAGGGAGTACTTTGATTTAAAATTATAATTGATTTTAATTAACCTTATATATGTAACGAATTTATATCACTATTTAATTAAATTTAAATTACTCCCTGAATAATTAAGTTTTGATCCAAAAATCGACCGGAGTAATAATATTATATTATTCAAATATCTGCCATTTATATTTTAAACATTTAAATTATTGTTAGATAAAATTAAAATAAATTTGATATAATAATACTGAAAAAGTGTAATAAAACAAAGATTTCAATATTTAAATAATAATAATTTTTTTCATTTATAAATATTCGTTTTTTTTTAATATTTTGTTTCAATACTATAAATTTTACTACTAAGATTATGTAAAGCAGTTTTTGATATTTAATTAGCAAAAATTTAATCGATTCCTACTTTTTATAACGCAATACAAATGATTAATAATTATTTTTCGAAAAAAATTGCTATCTATTTATATATTTATATTATTCATTATTAGTTGATGAAAAAATTTAGTTTTATTCATTATTGAAGATGAATAATTTAAATTTTATAATAATTATAAAAAAATATAGGAACAAAACTTTAATAGAATTTATTGTTTATTATATATTACGCCGATCAAAATTTGAACTGATTTTTGTTTTATTTATATATAAATTAAACTATTTTCGAATTATATTATATTAAATAATTCAAATCATTTTTAATTCCCTATTAGAATCATCATAAATTTAAAGTATATTTACTATCAGTATTTGCATAGAAAGATTTATAAACTTATATATAAATTCATCACATTAATTATTCCAATGTATATTAGTTTAATCATAGATTTATTTAATTTGATTATTCGTTATTGTCTTTTATAGAAAAATTTAATTACTATAAAATAAATTTAAATATAAAACTAGCATTTTTTTATTAAATGACCTTGAAAATTTTAACAAATTTTAATTCCAGTTAAGTTTTTAACTAAGAATTTTGGTTAAATTATATTTGAAATACCCCTAAGTCGTGTTTAGGTTATATTTAAATGTTCATTCCATTTTATATAATTTTATATTTATATATTTTTTAAACTAATAGTAATTAACGCGCGTGCTAAACATATTATAACTATGACTTATTTAAATTTTATTATTTTTTTAATTGACTTTATTAGATTACCAACAAACTTTTTAAAAATTTGTTTAACCAAATATTATTTATATTTTGTATTTTTATAAAATTATTTAGTACATTTGACTTAACATTTCAGCAAATTAAAAATTTAATTTTTATAATAAAATTGATAAAAAACTACTTTATAAACAATTTATAATATAAAATAAATATTGTATGTTCTCTTTAAGTTAATAATACGATTGAATTACCAAAGTTAATAATTTATAAAAAAATATTCTAATATCACCTATATATTAATAATTCAAAGTTTGTGATATAAAAAGAATTAAAACTTGTTGAATATTTTTGTAAATATTATTATACGCTAAATACAATATTATTATGTAAACTTAGGGATTTTAAAGCCTATTGCATATTTAGAAATTTTATATAAATTAAACTAAAACCTATTTTATAATCGGTTTGATTTTTACAAAATATTTTTATGAATAATTTTAAATGGATTACAAATTTAAACTTATATTTTAAATTTTAATTTTAATAAGTAGTCGATCATAATAATTAAAATAGTTGATATTATATATTATAGTCATATTTAATTTTAACAAAAAAAACCAAAAATCAAAAATAGAAGTTTTTTGATATATTTTTAATTTATTACATATACTTAATAATAATTACAGTTAGAAAATATGAATTCAAAAATAGAATATATTTCATGCTGATAATTATAAATATTAAAATATAACTAATTTTTATTTAATTTTGATATTAAATATTTATAAATTATTTTATAATATCACATCAATTTTAAAATTTAATATCTTAAATCAAAATTTAAATTTTCTTTTTATTTTATGTTAGTAAATATTCTATTTAATTATATAAAAAAATGAAAATTTTTTCACTATTAATTTTGTTAAATAAATACCCTTAAAAATTTAAAAATTAAATTTTATTCCCTCATATTTAATTTCTATATTTAAGCTTTGGAAATAAATTTACTTTACAATTTTATAAAATTTATTACAAAAATTAATATATATTATGATATAGCAATAAATAACATGAATAAAAATCTAAATAAACAATTTTTTTATATTTATAAAAATATATTAATTTATATAGCTTATATAATTTATCAAAAATTCATATTTTTTATTTTTAAAAAGATTTGAAAAAATAGATTTTTATTTTCTACCTTTATAAATAAATTTGGGTTTAGGATTTCTACAAAATTTAGATATTCTAATGTTAATAATTAATTTCTTAAAATGTAATTATTTATATTTTAATTTTAATTAAAGAAATTTTAAAAAACATATTAGAATATTCAAAAACTTTCTAAAAATTCTAAAAAAAAATAGCCCCTCTTAGGGTATTTATTAGTTTTTACGGTATTTTTATATAATAATTGTGTGCTTAAATAGTTTTTTATATGTTTGATACTTCTATAAAATGATATATAAAAAATAAAAAGCATAACATGATTTAAATATTTTTTAACTATCATCCTAATATAAAATAGAAAATAAATGTCTTACAAGATATTTTTCAAAATTTTTTGTATAGTTTTAAGTTGTTATAAATTATTTTACTAATTATTTTTTTATGAATTTGATATAGGCTATATGTGAAATATTTAAATTTCATACTGAATTTCTATAAATTTTATTATTTGTTAAAAAAGCAATTTTGATTTAATTTATATTAATTAAATAAATATATCACTATATTCAAATATTTGTGCACTTTTTAATTAATTAATTATAATTAATGAAATAAAAAATTATAATTATTGGGATAATATAGATTTAATTAAAAATTTTAATCGCACTTAGTTTTAAATTAGTTTTTAAACAAACAATTTTTATTTTTTTAATATTAGTTAATAATTAAAATAAATAAAAGTTTATTTTAATAATAGTTATTAATTAGAAATACACAAATTTTTGTTTATAAATTATATTAATATTTAGATTCATATTTTACATAAATATTTGTAGATGTAATATATATAATTAATATACAAAATCAATTACAATTAATTGTTAACTAAGTACTTACAAATTTGAAAATAACTATAAAATTTATTAAATATATTAATTAAAATTAGTTTTAAATATTAAAAGTAAAAAATAAATAATAAATGAATTTTTTTATATTTTTACATTTAATAATCTACATCCATTTGAATTTAAAAACAAATTATTTTTATTCCAAATAATATATCACTAATTTAATTTATTAATATTTTGACTTATTTTAAATAAAGTAATCCAAGTGACATATTTTCAATTTTTAATCACAAGATATATGAAAAGAAACTCTGTAAGCTAGCATAAGTCAAATTATAAAATTTTTACTTAAAAACAAGTGAAAATCATTTATTTGGGTTTTTTATCTATAATTATACTCGTATTAATTATTATACATAGTAGAAATTCGGTTTTTATAATTAAATTTAATTAAATTATAGAAAGTTTATCTAACTAAATTTGAATTAAAATTATAAAATATTTTGTATAAAAATATTAAAGACTTATACTGTTTTTTCAATTTCTAATATTTTTTTAAAAAAAATTATTTACAAATTAATATGGCACCTTTATAGAAGCAAACTCTTTAATATCTTTCCCTAATTATGAGTAAATAACTTTTTGTATTATTTTTTAATTATAAATATTATATATACATTTTAACATTTTACTATTAAGGGGGTCCACCTGTTGAGCGATATTTAAATTCTGCTCTCCGAGGATTATTAATTCATGGACGGATATTTCAAAAACGTATGTTTAAGGTTTGTATCTCTCATATCGTAGGAGTAGATGTCATTTTAAAATTGAAAAAAAAATCGAAAAATCGCACTTCGAAAATCAGTTTGTAAAAAATTAAAGTGTGCCAAATTAAACCCGAAAAGACCTAAATTATATAAAAAATATGCTTAGATTTCGAAATCTATGTTTAAATAACCATAATATAAATTTAAGTGTTCAAAAATTCATTTTATTTTGAAACTATCAACAATTTTTTAATTTTTTTTTTATAATAAATTCATTATTTTATATATGAAAATTATGCCCTTATTATCTTTAGTATAATATTTATTTTAATTATGCATCAATTTTAAATTTACCTTAAATTTTTAAAAAGAAGGACTAATTAAATAGTAAAAAAATGATTTTTATAGAGATAGATTATTATTTATCGATTAAATTTATCGTAAGCCTATTTATAAGGTGTTAAAAATACTATTATCATATAATTAAGATTTTTAATTTCATTATATTTTAAATAAAATTAATATAAAATACATCTAGTCTGTAAATATTTGACATAATAATAATTTAAATAAGAAAAAATTATTATTTGCCTTTTTTTATAGTATATTATAAAAAATATTAAAAACATTTCGATTTATATAGGAAAGTATTTTTATTTTTATTATAAAAAAAAACTTCAATATAATTTAATATCACCGATTTAATTGTTATATTTTTTTTATAATTATCACATTATTTATAATATTTATAAAGGTTTTTTTAATATAAGTACGTTTTCTATTATTTTATATTGTACATACTTTTATTGTTTGTTGTTATATAACATAATTAATTATCATAAGTCTTCGCATAATAAAGATATTTTAGTTATTATACTTGCTTTTTGATAATTTTTTTTTAAAAAAAATAATTTTTAAACACTAGTGAAAATTTATACAAAAAATAGTAAAAAATATGAGTATATTTATATGAATATTCAAAATATCGATGATCCCTGATATATAGAATATATAAACTCAAATTCTACGCCTTAAGCAACCTAAATTTGGGTTTTACTAAGTATAGTATAATTTTTTGAGAGAATTATAGTTAAAAAATATAGTGTATTTTTCAATTTTAAAATGACATCTCCTCCTTGGATACAAGAGATATAAACGTACCACTATTATTTTTAATATCTACGACTTTGAAATAATAATCCTCAGAGAGTAGAATATGCAATTTTTTTGCCCCCTTAATAAAATTTATTTTTTAAGAAAGTAGAAAACTTTGTAAGTAATTTTTTTTTTTTGTGTAGAAAGTTTTAAAGTAAATATTAGTCAAAAGTATATCAGTGATAATTTATATATGATGCTTTATTTGTTTTGATTTTAAATGGAGAATTTTAAAATGGTTTTTGAGAATAGATTAATTAATCAGAACTTAGGAGTAAAAGATATTTTTAAATTTTTGTATAAGCAGCGGTAAAGTTAGAAAAGTAAATCATTTAAATTTTTAAAAATTATAATTAATACATATATTATAAATATTAAAATATATTTAATTAAAACTGTAAAATATCTATAGTTTATACTAAAATATATAAAGTATTGATTATTTTTAAGTAAAGTAGATGGGTGTCTTAACATTTTTATCTTTCTTTTTATCTTTGTAAATATTATAATTATTTAAAAATGGTGGGAAAACTAAATATTCGATAATATGGAAAAAATTTTTCTAACTTTTTAACAAAACTTTAATAATAGTTCGAAAAACTATAGTATATGTTTTCGATTTTTTTATATAAATTTTGATTAAATAATAAACAAGCGAAAATTTATATAAAAAAAAAGGTAAAACAATATTGGTGATTATTTTTTTTTTTGGGTTTTATTTCAATAAAAATTTGGTAAAAAAAACAAAAGCATTGTATTAATTAAATAAATTTTATAAAATACTCTTCGTACTTTTTAAAATTAGCAAAAATTTTTCATTATTATATAGAATAGATATATATCATAATCGACCCTTTTCATTCGCTTTTTAATTATTAAATTTTTTCCTTTTTTTATATTTTAGTATTATTGCCCTTTATATTAGTATTTATAAAAAATTGTAATGAGATTTTAATCCAAATGGCAAATAAATAAATTCTCATAACTTTTATTAAGGATGTATAGAATAAAAAAATATAAAATTATAAAATAATATGCCTTTTAGTAGCCTGCTTTGTCTTTTAATTTTATTTTTATCGAAAATTAAGGAGAATTCATTGAAATAAATAAACTTTGTAAGTTATTTAATATAAGTTCTAGGTTGATGTAAAATATTTTTTAAATAACTTAAACATTTACAGTTTTATTTTTTACTAATTTTCTACTAAAATAAAATTCTAATTTTTTCAATATTGTGATCAATAAGTGTATCATAATGATATAAAAATATTTCAAATTAAAATTTATAATATTAAAAAATTATTTTAAAAATAATACTGATTTTTGTGTTTATAAAAATTAGTAAAAAAAATAACTAATTTAATCAAATACATAATACAAAATGTTATTTAAAATTGCAAATTTGTAAATTTTATTAATATAAAACTCTAATAAAAATTATTTTATATCTTAGAACATACAATATAAAATTTTCAATAAAAAATTTAAGATTTTAAAAATAAAAATAATAAAGCTTTTAATTTTATGTTATTTTAGTATAAAGTAACAAAAAAATATTAAATGTCTTTATATATACACAAATCAACAAGCTTTTATAAAAATATATTTAATTTTCACATCTCATCCTAATAATATTGTTTATTATGCAATTTGTATGAATTATTATTTTACATATAAATTAATAATATTAATTAAAGAAAGCACAAGGTAATATAAAATATTTATGAAATTAAAGTTATTAAATAAATAGAAAAATTTCAGTTAAACTATATAAAATTATATAGAATAATTGAGAATTTTGACTACTGAAAATGATTTTGTAAATTTTCTTTAATTTATTATCATTATATCATATTTATCATTTACTCATTTTTCTTTATAAAATGGTTTGGTTATAATCTTAAGTAAATTTAATATTATTATATATACAAATAAATTAAAATTTAGGAATTCAAAAGAATTTATAAAAATTATCTTACCAAATAATTAGCAGTTATATTTATATTTTATAAATAAATGTAAACAAAATAATATCAACATTTTTTTAAATTTTAAATTTTAATAAAATTTATCAATAATAAACTTAATTGATAGAAATATTTTTAAAATATTAATATTTTAAAGTTTACTAATTAAAATGTATTTTTTTTGCTGTTTTCTGGAAAATTGAATATTAATAAAAATTATAATAATTTAATTTCTATTTATCATTATTTTTTTAAAAATTAAGTAAATTATTTTTATTTTTATTTTTAATTATTATAAATTTAAGAAAATAATTAAATATTTTTTATACTTATATATTTATTAAATTATGTCTTAATTTTATATTCTCAAACAAAATGAAATCAAATTTATCTATCATATTTATTTAAAATTTACTTAAACTAAAATATTAGAATATTCTAATGCTTTATTAGCTATATATTAATATTATTTTATGAAGAATCAATATTAACAATTTTTTATGTTTTAAAATATAGTTTTTATTTATAAATACATAAATTGATTAAAAAAACAATCTTTTATTTAAATTTAATATTAATAATTAATTGATTTACAAATAAATTGGTAACATTTTATAAAATTTAATTATTTATATTATTCATTATTAAATATTTATAATTCTGTTTGTTAATTCTACCTACCTATATTTAAAATTAGTAAAGGGGTTTTAGGATTTAGAATAAATCATCATATATTAATACATATCCTATCTTATAAATCTTAAAGCAAAAACTCTAAGGATAAGTTTTTCAAGATCATTAACATTTTATATAGTTTAGTTATTTTTTTATTTAATTTAATCTTAAATTTTAATCATTAAAGATGTTTTACTATTTAAATTGGAATTATTAATTTCACATTTTGACTCATTTGATTAATATATTACGACTTTATTATCATTTTAGACAGCCTTTAACTAATTAGAAATAGTCTCTTAATTTAGATATAGGCAATCAAATTAATTCTGATCGTATACTTATTCTTTTGTAGAAGATGTACTTTATCTATCAAATTAAACACTATTTATACTATCATTTTAATCACTAAATAAATTTACTAAACTCATTTAATTAGAATTTTAATCTTAACCATCTAAATTTTTTTATTTTTTAGAACCTAAAAATTAATAAAATATTAATAAACACGTATTTAGTTGTTTTTAAATTTTTCTAATAATATTAATTTTCCTAACTGATTTAATCTAGAAAAATTAAAATTATAGCTAAAGCTAATTTGAATAAATAGTTTTATTTACATTGTTAAATTTCTATATTTAAATTGCTTTTTTGTCTAATAAAAGTCGGAGATAGTTAATTTTGGAACACATCTTATATCACAATTACGCTGAGATTTTTCTAAATGCCTAGTTTAAAAATATTTTAATCATTTTTATGTTTAAAAATTAATATTAAAAATAATTTTAATATCACTTATATTATTTTCTAATATTTTACTATTGTCTCTATTTAACTTCTAATTTAGGTTCAATTGATTATTCATATAATTTACATAGTTTGAATAATTACTAGAAATAGGTCTAAAGTTACAAGTGATTTCTTACTAATTTTAAATTTATTTTTCTAATTTTTTTACTGAATAAAAGGGTTTAGAAGAATTTTAAAATTGAGGACGTTTGATTTTTTAACTTTCATTTTTGCAAACATTTTATTATGATGGTTATAAATGTTATTATTATTTTTCTTATTATTCATTTAAATTAATTAAAAATAGTTTTTTTAACTAGAGAATACTATAAAGACGATTTTTTTTCGGATGATGTCGTTTTAAGAAATGTTTTAATTTAAATTGTTTTTTTAATTATGAATCAATTTTAATATTTTTCTGTACCATTTTTTCTATATCTTTAGATTGAGTTTAAATATAATGCAAGAATGAAGAGATAAAATTTTTTATTAGGTTTTCTTTATAAAGCTTCTTTGAATTTTATCGTTTACTTAGTTAAATCTAATAATTTTTTATAAAATATATTAGTTTTATATAAACAAATGTAGTAGAAAAATTAGCTTTTAATGTAAATTAAAAATTTTAAGTATGAGATTTAATTAATTTTTTCATTTTCAACCAATCAAATAATTAGATTTTAATGAAAAATTTTAGACAAATATATACAATATAATAAATAATAATACTGAAAAACTTAGATAAATTTTAATCATATTAATTTTATTTAAATTAATATATAAAATGAATTAAATTAAACATTTTTTTTCACAAGTAGCTAAAAATAATTTTTAAATTAAAATACAAAAGGAGTATATTTTAAAAAATAGAAAAAAAATTTATTGAGGGTATTTAAGATTTTTTGCAATACTAAAATGTATTATTTAAATGTTATGTTTTAAGTCTAAATTAGAAAAATTAGTGATTTAAAAAATAAAAATTACATTTTATTTATTTTTTATATTTATAAATACATATTGATAAGTAAATGGATATAAAAAACTTTACATATTTTTATCTAGTGGCGGCTTTTTTCATTTTGAGATTAAATTATCTTAGATAGATAGTTTTATATTTCTTATCTATTTTGTTGTTTATTTTTATTTTTTTTATTTTTTATTTATTTTTTTATTTTATTTTTTACTTTTTTTGAGTTGGGAAAAAATAAGTATTTATATTTTAGGGTATAGTTTAAAATGCGGGCTATGTACAAGTTAAACGTTTATCTATCAATTATAATTACTATTTTTTGGAAATAATAGGATAAAACTTATAAAAATACAAAACTATTGGTTAATTTATTTTAATATCTCTTTAATATAAATAGTAAAACAATTTTAATTATAAGGTTTATTTTTTAATTATAAAAATTCCTAATATAAATAGATATTTATAATGTAATTAGTTTATATTATCTAAATTATTATAAATATAAAAATTTATTTTTAATTCAATTTGGTTTAAAATAGAATTACAAATTTTATTAGGTTTATATATATTTAATAAATTTTTACTTTATAATTCAATAATGTAAAGGTTACTATTCAAAATCAGAACAAAAATAAACAAAATATCCCATTTCTAAAACTTTATTATATTATTTTACAATAACTAAACAAAACTTTTAGATTCTCTTAAAGAAAAAAATTTAATTTGACCAAATATAAATTTCAATATTTCTGTATTTTAAAATTTATAAATAAAATAATATAAAATATTAAAAAACACCAAATAAAAAATAATTTATATGATACTGTATCTTAAAGTATATTAAAAAGCTTATCATTTTATAAAACAATATAATTATCAAAAAGAAAACATTATGAAGAAATTGATAAAAACATTATCGACAGATTATTATAATTTATTTATATCATATAAATATCATTAATTTATGGCTATAAACTTAAAATAAAAAAGTAAAACAATGTTTTGTTAACAAAATATATAAATAATTTTGCATAATTTAAAAATATAAAATTTGCTTCAAAATTCTATTAAAAAAACACATAATGCAATTTATGTTATTTATTTACCCAACTTTATTAAAAGGCTGTTTGCTATAAGACTTTATATTATATGTTTATTAATTATCAGTTTAAATTTATTTTCTTAAGTCCTAGTTCAATTAAAATTAGTTAAATTTTACTAATAAATTAAAATCTCAAATTTTATATATTATCTGAAATAGGGGCCCCCTAGTCCCGGCAAAGATAGAAAACAAAGAAAAAAATCTACTCAGTCCGAATTAGTGGTCTATCTTTCTCGGCCTGAAACACATATATATAAATCTATTTGCAAAAATTATGATAAATTATTTATTCTAATTAAAAAATAAGCTACTTTTATTTTAGATATATAAATAATAATTAATACCAAATTTTTTGATTTTAATTATATTAATAAACAAAAATTCTGATGAAAAAATTGTATCTTACTTTATATTAGAATATATCCAGTATAAATCATTACATAAATTAATAAAAAAGAGTATAAGAAAAAACTAAATATGGGTTTTTGAAAATAAAGTAAGATTATCTACAATTTATTTAAAAATTCATTATGTTTCTTTACTATCAAGTTAATAAGATTATATTCTGTGTATATATAAAAATAACATATTCATACAATTTTTATCCTATTAATAATCAACTCAAATTAGTAAATAAAATGACTAGTATAATATATATTTAGTAAAAATAAAATTTTTAAATAATAAATAATAAATTATTTTTAATATTTAGAGGAGTAATAAATTATAATTTGTATTTTATATTGCCAATAAATTAAATATTTTAATAATTAATGCAATTTTTAGTAATTCTAATTTCATTGCTATTTAAGTTTTTTAATTTTATATCTAAAAAGTGATATTTAAATAATTTAATTTATTTGACTTATTAATTTTTAGTTTTAAAATTTTAAATCAATGCTAAATAAAAAATAATAAATTTAATAGAAAAATAAATATTTAAATTTAATATCAGTTATTCTTTTTAGTTAGTAATATTTATTTCATTTTTGAAAAAATGACAAATTTTCTACATTTATTAACTTTCAAGATTAACCTTAATTTCTAGTAAGTAATTTATTATATTTAAAAGTCATCACTTTAATAGTTTCCATTTTTTTTCTTAAAATAGAAATTAACTATATTTATTCTTTATTATTTACTTTTTATATAAATTGTTCATAGCTAAGGAGAGTTTTTTTTATTTATGCAATGAATGCGTAATTATAAAATTTTTAAATATTTCAGTAAAATTATATAAAATTTTTTACTTGATAAATGAGCAAACTAATTATATAATTAATTTATAAAAATAAACTGGTGTTAAAAATTAAGAATATGATTTAATTTATTTTTTATATTAAGTTAATCTAAAATATCTATATTTTATTTAATTGCGAAGTTATTTATATAGAATTAAAAAATAATACTAATTTATATTTATATGCAATTAATTTAAGATTAAAAAAATAAATATATTTTATGATTTTTTGTTATTTAAACATTTTTGTCATTAATATAATAGAATAATTGGTAATTCTGTACAAATTTTAAGGATTTTTGATAAATTAAGATATACTTAGATATAATTTTAATTTTTAATATTAATTAAGTTAATTAATAACACATTACCTAAATCTTGTTTTAAACAATTTATATAGGTAAATAAAGAAACTATATAAAAATTATTTATAATTATATAAATTTTTACTTATACGATAGTTATTATTTAAATTTAACAACTAGATTATTTTATTTTTAAGAAATTTTTAATCATATATTTACTAATATTTCGCAAAAACTGCTTACTTTTTCAGCTATTACGGCTATTAAAAAATTATTTTTGCGTTAAGTATTAAAATAGAAACTACCCTATAGATAATGTATATAATTATATATACTGGTTTTTTAATTAGAAATAAGAATAATTTTATATTAGATATAAATTTAATATTAAAACTATCAAAATTATTTATTTTAAAAAGCAAAAATTTGTTGCCCTTTACAATCAATAATTTTAAGTTTGTGTTATATATAAATAAAATCTATTTATGCCAGTGTTAAAATTTTATGAAATATTATTTCAAAATAAATTTCATCTGATTTTAGAAACAATTCCTATAATAATAATTTTCAATGAAATTAGTATTTATGATTTGTTTAAATAAATCGATATTTTTATGAAATTATTTTTAACTTAATATTAAATATATTTAAGAAAATTATCAATGTTTACATTTTTAAAAATGAATTTTAGTAAACTACATAATTAACATTACATATTATAGTCCTATTTTATTTTAAACAAATAAAATACCAAAAAACAGAATTAATTATTTTATTAAAAATGTTCGTTTAGTTTAATATATTAATAAAAATAAAGTAAAGTTAGAAACAGTAAATTCTAAAATAGTAATTTATAGAATAAATTGGTAATTTAATTTTAAAAAATATATCTATTATTAAATTAATTTGGTATTAAATAATAAAATATCGTATTAATTTTATCTAGACTTATACGGAATATATAAAAATATAAATATTTTTTTCTAAAATTCTATTTTTTTTTATTTATTTTCCTGTTAGTAAATATTTAAAAAATTTATAACATTTTTTTTGATTTCATAAAATAAATATTCTTATTAAATCAAAATTTTATAGAATAACTTTCATTTAATTTATTTAGTAGTATCGGAAAATAAATTTGCTATGTATTTTAATTACAATTTAAATATACTTTAAGTAAAAATCATATAATTTGCTATAGAAAAAATAACTAATACCAACTTTTTTGACTTTAATTTTATGTACCTAACATAAAAACTGAATTATTATTATGTATAATTTTTATTTTTAGAAAGTTTTGTGAAAAATAAAAATTTATTACCCTCAATAATAAATAAATTTTATTATGAAATAAAAATTCTTATACTTATTTATAAAATAGTTATTTATATAGCGTAGAATAGTATTTAATATTATCTAATCTCTTTAAAAGGAATTATTGAAAATTAATTAATTTATCTTAAAATATTGGGAAAATTATTACTACTGATTAAATAAAATATAAAAAAAAACTGTGTAAATAATAAATAATATTAATTTTATAAAATATATAATCCCACTTTGTGTATTTTTTATATTAGAAACTAGCTTTCTTTAAAATATTTTATTATTATTATTTGGTATTTTCAGAGGTTTAATACCTATAAATAAATATAAACAATAAAATCTATATAGTAAAAAAAGTTTCAAATAATTTGTATCTAGTATGGACTATCTAGTGTGCGAAATACTAATTATTTATGAAAAATATAATATTTTTAATAATATCAATTTATCTTTCATTATTGGTTATTTATGATATATACAAATACGGGTTATATATTCATATTTAATTAATCATATAATTAATTAAAAATTATTAATGTTTACTATATAATAAGTGCATTTAATTTTTCGTTTTGTAAATCTAATATATTATAAACAGATATAGTTTTAATGAGGAATTTAACAATAATTCCAGTTTAATAGCATATTTTTCGTATTTTCATTTCCTATGCAGAAGAGAATTTGTATGAATTTATTTTTATTAAATAAATCATTAATGGTTTCATTAATGTTAGTTAAAATTAATAATTAACAGATTATAAGTAATTAGATTTTTCAATTTTATCAATAAAAAAGAGTATTTTCTAAAACACTAAAGGCTATTTTTTTCATATAATTATAAATGATTTAAAATAATTAAATTATTAAGGCTGTATTTTAAAAAAATAAATTTAACCTTTATAACTATTATTTTATATTTATTATAATAATAAATATAATTAATAAAATTCATTTAAAATTTATTTCTATGATACCAAAGATTCTATTGAACAATAGTTATTTTAAAAATAAATTTATAAAAAACTTACTAAAATTTTTTATTTCAGAGTATTTTATTTTTTAGATGCTAAATATAAAAAATATTTATCCACCCTTAATTAAATGAATATTATTAAGAATTATATATAACATAAATCATTTTCTCAGCGGAATATTAGGTGGGGAAGACAGCCCTGAATAAAAAATAACTATTTAATTTACAAAATTAATTACAAATTATTTTAATAAAAGTATATCGTAGCATCCTATAATAAGCTCTTATGGAAATGATAATGGATAATGTTTAAAAATGTATAGATAAAGTATCTTATTTTTTGCTGCCCATAAGGCACATTAGATGAAAAATTTAAAATTTTTTGTAAATATTAATACATGAAATATATATGTGACGCTATTAATTTCTATATACCTATTCTATAAAATAGATACCACTTAAATAAAAAATAAATATTAACATTAAAATTATTAATTAATGCCAGCCCAGCACATGAAAAATGTTCTGTAATTCATTTTTTTCCGTATGTTAAAAATTTAAAATAAAATATTTGATAATTTTATTAATTAAATCTATAATAAAATTAATATTAAAACTTATTTTTTAATTTTAATATTAATATTTATCAGAAGTTTTAAAAATTGCAGGAAAAATATATTTTTTCTTTAGCCATAAGTTTTTTAAATCTTCTTTAAAATGATTAATTAGATTTAAATTGTACTTTTTAATAAAAAATACTTACTTTATTTTAATATAAAAATTTAACTTTTCCGGAATTCAATTGAGCATAAATTATTATTATTTGATTTACAAATAGATTTAGGAAAAATTATATTTACCTAATTAAATATATAGCATGATAAAAATTCAGTATATTAGTAGTACATATATTTTATTTTCATTCATTTCTACTAATGACTCTTATAATAAAAGAAAAATTATCCAAAAATTTTTAATAATAAACGATTAAAATAAACTATTGATATCAAAAAACAATTAAAATTTTGTAATCTATGTTAGCTCTGTATACATTTTTAAAATTTACTATTATAAAATAGGTAAACTAAATTTTTAACTTAAATTTTGGAAACTTTATTATAATATTTAATTTTAAATAGAAAGTATATATTTTTTTGTATTCTAACCATTGAATATAAAATAATTATAATGCGTTATTTAAAATAAAAAAACTTAACTTTATAAATTAAATTTTAAATATAAATATTAAGCTAAACTTAAATATAATAAATATAAAATTATTGTGAATTTAAAATATATTTATACGAAATATAAAATTGTCTTATTCTTCTAAATAAAAAATTATATTTAAACCCATTATAATATTTTAAAATTAGCAAATATATAAAAATTAAATTTGAGATATTATATGGTCGAAGTAGTTATATTTGTATTTTGAAATTATATTAAATTAATTTTTTTAAAAATTTAAAAAAATTGTGATTTATTATAATTATATCACATAAATTAAATTTTATTTACTCTTTATATAATTTTTTTGTGCCAATTAAAAATGATTACATTTTTAAAACTCCTCCGAATATTATAAAATATATAAATAATAAAAGAATTGTTGGCAAAATTAACAAAATAACTTAAGAACTGTATTGTTTTATTCATATGGTCTATCTAGCTTGCGAAATACTAATTATTTATAACAAATATAATATTTTTTATAATACTAATTTAGAGTCATTAATTTTATATTATTACTCAATTCAAATAACAAGCATTTATTAATAATTAATTAACCATATAATTAATTAAAAATTTTTAATATTCATAGTATATTTTTCATAATTTCATTCCCAATATTGGGAATAATAAGCAAAAAGTATATAGAAAAAATTTTGACACTAAATTATATATTTTTTTTATTAAAGTATATAAAATTATTGAAATTTTCAATTTAGGTTATAATTTAATTTTACAAACATTTTGTATATTTGTATATTTATATATTTTTAAAAATTAGTATTTCGCATGCTAGATAGACCATAAAATTTGATCTGTTTTATCTGATAGAATTTTTATTATTATGAAATTAATCTTAAAGAGGGATGTTTTGAAAAATAGGGTTAGTAGTAAAATAAAAAAAATTGTTTACTTTTTTTTCAAAATCTTTCATATATTTTTAATAAAAAAAGAGAAAAAAAATATTTTCGCAATTACTAATTTAATATCTAAATAAATATGTTATATCAAGAGAAATAAAAATTAAAGAAAATGGTGTGAAATAATTTTTTTTAACTTGGTTTTACTATAAATAAATTAATATTTTATAATACTCTAATAATATAGGCACATATAGGCACATATTCATATTTATATTTATACTTTAAAATCAAAAAATAATTTTTATTAAACTTTTAATTATAAAAAGTTTATAAATTTATATATTCTACTTTTATATCAAATAAAATATTTCCTAAAAATATTTTACTTCGCTTTTCTGAAAAAATAAAATAAATTTAAAAGTTAATATAAAAGATTGTAATAAATATTAATTATTCATTTTGTGTTTAATAATTTCGTATTATATAATTTTTTAATATATTATAAAACAATAAATTTCTAAATTAACTTTATAAATATTTGTTTTAATCATAAATGTATGCTAAACGATAAAAATATTTTCTTAGAGTCTAATACACAAATTTTTTACTGATATTTTGTTATAAAAATTTGCGTTTATTTATTAAAACACAAAATATAGTAATTAATTTGTATAGCATCATAATCGTGAAACATATATTATATTTTTAAATAATCTTAAATAATTTATTGCATTTTTAACTAAATTAAGAAAAGAAACGTTATTTTTTAATCTTAAATTAATTTTTATTAGATAAGGAATTTATATTCATTTGTAGTTGATTTTTATTGTATTTTATATATAATACTTTCTATATAGGCAATTTATACTAAATATGATTTTAAATTGGATTATCTTTATTTTTATAAAAGTAAAAAATAAAAAAATCTAAGTTTTTTTTGTATTTTAGTTAAACAGACAAATAAAAAGATTATATATTTTAGTAATTCAAAAGTTATTATATAATCTATATAAATTAAATTATAATTAAGAATTTAAAATTATACAAAATAAATTAAAGATTAAAAACAAAATTAAGTAACCCCCCAATTTATTTTTTTTCTTCTTATTATTTATATAAAAAATTGGTCTTTATGTTACATCCAATTTTTGAAAATAAAAACCAAATAAAAGAAAACATAATATTTCTATATAAAATTAATTACTGAAATTTACTTATAAAATATAAAACATAAATTTAAATTTGATAAGTCTATATTATTTTATAATTTTTTATAAATAACGAAAAAGCATTTTTCAATAAATTAAAATAATTTTAATAATTAAAATTTATAGAAAATGAACTATAGCAGATTTTATAGGTAAAACTAATTAATTTTGTGTAAATTCTATTTATTATGCTATTGATATATTTAATATTTTAATCTAATATTGAATTAAATATATTAAAAATTTATTGATAAAATGTCTACTTAATTTATTATAACATTAAAGAAAAAATTGTTTTAAATACAATAATAATTTTAGTAGTAGTCGAATAATATTATGGAATATTATTTTTAACTATAGTATATATTTTTCATGCGAATTAAATTGTAGAGGGATTAATTAGGTAATTAATAAATGTATTTTATCAGTAAATATAAATTAAAAATAAAATAAAATTTAATTAATTATTCATCTATTTACTGTTAAATATATATACCAAATTCAATTAATAAGGGTATAATGTTAGCTGAAATTACATTTTATAAAATATAAAACTTGAATTTTAAATGAATTTATTATTACATTATAGGGTAATTTGATTTATAATAAGAGGTTTATTAGAAAATTAAATAAAATAATAATAAGAAAAAAAACAGTATTATTATTTCAATATTAAATAAATAATTCATAAATTTAAAAATAATTTTAATATTTAAGTAAAACTGAATGAAAAATTATTTTTGATAAAATAACATTTTATAAACAAAAGAGTGATATAAAAGGTGTTTACTTTGTATTTTTTTAATTTGTAGTTTTAAATTTGTAGTATTTAATAATTTTTACTTTGTATTTAAGTTAGAATTTTGTATTATATGATAAAATTTAACTTTGTTTATTTTGTTCAGTTATAATTAAATATTTTTAAATATAATATATAGAATACTCTAAGAATAAGTTTTTAAAGATCATTAATATTTTATATATTTTAGTTATTATTTTATTTAATTTAATTTTAAATTTCAATCATTATTGATGTTTAACTATTTTAATTGAAATTATTTATTTCTATTTTTAGTTTTCTTTGATTTTGCTATATAAAAGTTTTTATCATTTTTGGTTACTTTAAGTTAATTAGAAAAAGTTTCTTAATTATGATGTAAACGTTCAGGTTAATTATAATTATATATTAAATATTTTGTAGAGCATGAACTATATTTATCAAATTATAAACTACTTTTACTACCTTTTTAATCATTAAATAAATAATTTAAACTACTTTAATTATATCTTTATATATGATAATCTTGTTTTCTTACTTATATCAAACCTTAAAATTAATAAAATATTTAGGAAGTTAACAAAAATTATATATGTTTAACGTTATTAAGATAATTAGTTTAATTACTTTATTGATTTTGTATATTAGATCTAGTTTCTTGTTAAATGAGTATGGAGGAATTTTATTATTATTTAATGGATAAATGATTTTATATCAAAATAATACTGGTATTTTATTAATCATCTAATTTTAAATATAAAGTAATAAAAAAAATCAAATTTAATTATATTTATATATGAATATATTAATATATTAATACCACTATTTTCATTTTATGAAATTCTACAAATATCGCTTAACTAATTATTTTTATTAAGAATTTTCTTAATTTAAATTGTTAGGCAATTTTAGGATCAATTTTAGAGAATTTTTTTACCATTTTTATTATTTCATTGAGTTTAGATATAATGCAGAAATGAGAAAATAAAATTCTTTATTAGATTCTATTAGGGTTTACTTTCTTGGACATTTTAAACTAAAAAATAATTAGTTTTATATATAAAAATAATTTTTTTTTTAATATTTATAAACTAATAATTTAAAATATTTTTTATTAAAAAAGAAATAAGAATTGTTTTTCCATTAGTATTTTATAAAATAGATTCTATTTAAATTGGTATAATTATTATTTTTTTTAAATGATTTACCAAATAATTAGAACTCAATAGTAAACTATTTTATATTTTTATCGTAAATATTAAAAAATCCACTTATAACTTATTTATTATTTTGATTAAAATTAAACTTAATTTACAATTAAATCTAAACAATTAGATTTATTATACTAATACATAATTTTAGAATAATAAATTTTTAATCATAATATAAAAAGAATATTGAGATATTTTAATTTTTTAAAAATTAAGTCATACTATGATAATTTTTATATTTTATTGGTTTTTATTTTTAAAAGATTATTAATTTTAGTTAAATAAATAATAGAATTTACTAGCCAAAATTCTAAAAATAAAAAATATTAATTTTCAAAACTTATTTGTTCAAAGAAATTATTAAAATATGAAAAATAAATTTAGATTTATGTCTTTTTCTTTAACATTAGCAATTTTCATGTTCGGCTGATAGATAATAATTATTTTATCTTCCTATAATAATATTATATTAAGTTTTTTTTTTTTTTTTGTATTAGATAAAATTTAAAATTGGTATACTACCTTTTTTTAGTATAATTAAAAAAGTTTTAATAAACTATATATTTTTATATTGAAATTTATATTAATTTTCTCTTATAAAAGATTAAAAAAGCTGTCACATATTATAATTATATCAAAAAAATTATATTATTGTTTATTAATTATATAGTTTTATTGTGTTTAATCAAAATGATTAGATTTTTAAAACGTCTGAGAAAATTTTTAGATATATAGAATGAAAGAATTTTGGGCAAAATTTAGATAATAAATTAAGTATAATGTTGTTTTATTTATAAAATTTGGTCTATTTAATCTGACAGAGTTTTATTTTGATGAAATTAATCTTAAAGAGGAATTTTTCGAAAAATAGGGTTAGTAGTAAAATAAAAATAAATTTTCACTTTTTTTCCAAAATCTTTCCCAGGGCTGTTAAATAAAAAAAAATCATTTTTGTGATTACTTATTTAATATCTAAATACATACAATATTTCAAAAGTAATAAAAAGTAAAGATAGTGTTAAATAAATTTTGTTTAACATTTTTTTACTTTAAATTAATTAATGTTTTATAATACTCTAATAATATGACAAATAATTTTTATGATTATACTTTAAAATCAAAAATAATTTTTATTAATTCTTTAATAAAAATGGTTATAATTTTATATATTCTACTTTTATATCAAATAAAATAATACCTAAAAATATTTAAATTCGCTTTTCTGATAAAGAAAAATAAATTTAAAAAAAGTAATTAATATAAAAGATTGTAATGAATATCAATTATTCATTTTTGAGTTTAATAATTTCGTATTATATAATTTCTTAATATATACAATAAATTTCTAAATTATCTTTTTAAATATTTATTTTAACCTTTAATTTATGATAAACGATAAAAATATTTTTATAAAGTCTAATACACAAATTATTTACTGGTTTTCTATTATCAAAATTTGCGTTTATTTATAAAAAATAAAAAATAGTAAATATTTTTTATAGTAATTTAATTGTAAAATTTATTTTATAATTTTAAAGACTCTTAAATATTTTATAGCATTCTAACTAAATTAACACTATTTATATTTTATGTATTTTGTTTATTATGCTTTATCTATTGGCACTTTATACCAAATTTGATTTTAAATTGAATTAACTATATTTTTATAAAATATTAATAATCATGTTGCATAAGAAAAAATAAAAAAATCTAATTTTTATAATATATTTCAGTAAAATAAAATAATAAAAAATTAATATATTTTAAAAAACCTAAAATTATTAAATAATCTATATAAACTAAATTATAGTTAAGAATTTAAAATTATAAAAAATTAATTAAAGATTTAACAAAAAATCAAACAACCCCCCAATTTATTTTTTTTACTTCATATTTTCTATATAAAATTTAATCTTTATGTTACATCCAATTTTTAAAATAAAAACCAAATAAAACTAAAAGTAATATATCTATAAAATTAATTACTGAAATTTACTTATAAAATATAAAACATAAATTTAAATTTGATAAGTCTATATTATTTATAATTTTTTATAAATAACAAAAAAGAATTTATTAATAAAGGTGGAATAATTTTAGTAAGTAAAATTTATAGAAAATAAACTAAAATAAAAAATATAGGTAAAATGAATTAATCTTGCGTAAATTTCGTTTATAATGCTGGCGATATATTTTAATATTTTAATCTATTATTTACTTGAATATATTAAAAATTTAATCATAAACTGTCTACTTAACTCATTTTAACATTATTGAAAAAATTATTTTAAAAATAATTCCAATTTTAATAGTAGTCAAATGATAATAAGAATAATTATTTTTAACTATAGTATATATTTTTCAAAAAAATTAAATAGTAAAGGTATTAATTAGAAAATTAATAAAGCTAACTATTCAGTAAGTATAAATTAAAAATAAAATTTAATTAATTTATCCAATTATTTACTGTTAAAATATATTTACTAAAATTAAAGTACTAAAACTATAATTATAGTTTATATTATATTTTCTAAAATTTGAAACTTAAATTTTAAATGAATTTAATATGACATTAAAGTCGATTATATTTGTATAAAGAGGCATATAAGAAAATAAAATAATAAAAAATATAGTGTTATTTCGAATATTAAATATATGTTTCACATAATAATTTTTAAAATAATTTTAATATTTAAGAAATAATGATAAAAAAATAATTTTTGATAAAATAAAATTTATAAAGTAAAGAATGATATAAAAGGTAATTAGAGCAAAATTGTTTTAATTTTTAGTTTTCAATTTGTTGTATTTAATAATTTTTACATTATATTATTTAAGTTAGAATTTTTTACTATTTGATGAAATTTGACTTTGTATAATTTGTCCAGTTATAATTGAATATATTTAAAATATAATCAAAAATTTTATATAAATTTTTTAATTATCATAACTTTTTTAATAATTAATATTTAAAATATATTTTTTATTTATCAAATAATAAATTTATTTTTATACATATAAATTGTTACAAATATTTTAATAAAATTAATGTAATTTAAACTGTTCATTATTCAATTTTTATAATTCTGTTAGTTAATTCTACCTATCTGTATTTAAAATTAGAAAAGGGATTTTAGGATTTAGAATAAATCATCATATATTAATACATATCCTATCTTATAAATCTTAAAGCGAAAACTCTTAGGATAAGTTTTTCAAGTTCATTAATATTTTATATAGTTTAGCTTCTTTCTTATTTAATTTAATTTTAAATTTCAGTCATTAGAGATGTTTGTTAATTTTAATTTTAATCATTAATTTCTTCTTTTAACACTTTTGATTTTGCTATAAAAAAGTTTTAATTATTTTTGGTTACTTTTAATTAATTAGAAAAAGTTTCTTAATTATGATGTAAACGTTCAGGTTAATTATAATCACATATTAAATCTTTTGTGGAGGATGAACTATATTTATCAAATTATACACTACTTTTACTATCATTTTAATCATTAAATAAACAAGTTAAACTACTTAACTTAGAACTTTTTATGAAGTCATCTTGATTTCTTAATTATATGGGACCTTAAAATTAATAAAATATTTATTAATTTAGTATAATTAAAATTATTCTTAAACATAATTATAAAATATAGCTTAATTACTTTCTTGATCTTCTATATTAGAATTATTTTCTTGCTGAAGGTATATAGAGGAATTTTATTTTTATTTGGTAAATAATTGATTACATAAATCATCTTATATCACTATAATACTGGTATTTGATTAATCCTCTAATTTAAATGATAAAGCAAATAAAATATGAAATTTTATTATATTTATAAATATAAAAGTACCATATTATGAAATTCTACAATTTTAACTTTGAAAATTTTTTCTTTCCTTTAATTAATTATCCATATAATTTTTGTAGTGTAAAAGATTAGAACTTATAGGTCTAAATTTACAAGTTTTTTCTGTGTCATTTTCGGCTTTAATTTCAGATTTTTTTATTAAAGAATAGGGTTAAAGCGTATTTTAGAGTTAAGGATTTTTCATTTTTTCCTCAAAATTTGACTGCTAATATTTTTATTATTATTCTTATTATTATTATTGATGATTATTTAAAAAAAGCTTTTTTAATTGAAGAATACTATAGAGTCGATTTTTTTTTGGATGATTTTTTTTTAAGAATTTTTTTAATTTAAATTATTTGGCAATTTTAGGGTCTATTTTACCATTTTTTTATATCATTCTAATTATTTATTTTTATTAAGTTTATATATAATGCAGAAATGAGGATATAAAATTCTTTATAAGATTTTATTTATACAACTTTGTAGGATTTACTTTCTTAGACAGTTTAATCTAAAAAATATTTAATTTTTATTATAAAAATATTTTTAATTTAAAAAGATATAAGAAATGTCTTTCCATTTTATTAATAATAATTAATAAAATAGATATATTAAATTTTATATTATAAAATTTTCTTTTTTAAAATGGTTGACAAAATAATTAGAACTCAATCATAAACTCATTATATTTTATATGATAAATATTACTAATTTCACTGAAAATAATTTTTTATGTTATTTTGATTAAAATTAAAAGTTAATTTAAAATTTAATCTAAACAATTAGATTTAATTAACTAATACATAATTTTATTGTAAAATACTTCAAAAAAGAAAATAAATATAAAAAAAATAAAAATATATTAGTATATTTCAAATTTTAAACAAATTCAAAATTAAGCTAATTTTTATTTTTTATTGTCTTTTATTTTTTAAATATCAATTATTTTAGTTGAATAAGAAAAAATAGAATGTATTAGCTAAAATTCTAAAATTTTGTTCCTTTTAGATAATAAAAAATATTATTTATTCAAACATATTAGTTACTAGAAAAGAATAAAAATATGAAAATAAATTTACATTTACATTTATATCTTTGGAATTAGTAATTTTCATGTTCAGCTGATAGATAGTAATTTTTTTATCTTTCTTTTATGTTGGTAATAAATTTATATTTTTTTTTTTTTTTTTTTTTTTTTTTTTTTTTTTTATTATTTTTTTTTTGTATTGAACAGTTTAATTCCATCTATACTATCAGACTTAATTTAAATCAAGAATTACAACCACGTTAAAGTATTATTAAATCAATTATAAAACATGATTGTAAGCTATCAAAATTTTTTTATATAAAAGCATATAGATATTGATAAGATCAAAATAACTAATTAACTAATATAGTTAATTTTTTTTTTTATGATTTTAAGTTCCAAAAATAGGTTTTCTTTTTTCTTTTAAAAAGAGAATAAATATATATTCATTTTTAAATTTTTATATTATAAATAAAAATTAAAAAAAAATTATATATATAAATAATTTGCATATCATAAATTCATCAAAACTGACCAAATAATTAATCAAAACATTGCTGATATAAATAAGAATAAAAATATTTAATTCCATAAATTTTGGTATTATTTTTATTATTATAATTAAAACGCAAAAAAAAAAACTTTAATTAATTTATAAAAATATTAATAATATTATTTCCAGTTTAATAATAAAATATTATTTAGTGGTATAACACAATATTTTTATTATCTTACAAATATTTTAAGATTTATTTCTATCATTTTATAGAGTATTTAATAATAATAGATTTTATAGAATAATATTTCTTAAATTTTATTACCTATTTATGTAAATAAACAAACATTAAAATAAAAGAGAAAATTTTCATATTTAAATAAAATTTATATTCGTTATAACTTTAATCATTTTAAAATATAAATCGTATTTATATTAAATGGCTTTTTTTTTCCTAATATAATGTTAAAAAAATATTTAAATTAGAATTAAACATATTTTTAATTATTGGATGATTTTATAATTATGGGAATAGAATAGTAAATAAAAAAAAAATTAAATATTAAATAAATAGTAATAATGATAATAAATCACAACTGATTAAATTGTAGAATATTTTTATTTTATAATATTTGGAATTATTTTAAAAATAATAAAAAAAAAATACAACAAATATCTATAAACAATATAATATTCTTTTCTATTTAAACACTGAGAAAAAGATAAATAAGACAAGTTTCTTTAAATCGAAATCATTATTTTTATCAATGTATACTATTTTTCTTTTTAAATAATTTAAGTTGTGTATAATTAAGATTTACATTTGTTTATACTTTTTAAATAGTATCATATATTATAAATTGTTTAGTGAAAGTTATTTAGATTTTTTTTTGATAATTTCAATTTTAAAAAAAATTTTATAATTGATATCAGTTAATTTTTATATCAGAATATTTTACTTAATATAATAAAAAAAGATTATATAAATTATATTTTTTGAATGTTTTATTTTAATCTAGTTATCAAAAATTACCCACCATTTGAAAACAAATGAGTTATCACATTATTTAAATTTATATGTTTATATAAAAAATAACAATTTTTAATTTTTAAAATAAATATATCAATTAATTTTTATAACTATTTTTTAACATATTACCATTTTTTCTTAAATTTATTTTATAATATTTTTTCTTCATTTATATATGTTTTCCTTAGTTCGCACTACTAGCTAATTTTTACTATAATTATATTAAATATTTTACATATGAAATTATTATGTATTATATTATTGAACAAAGCTATTTTAAAAAGTATTTATTAAAATAATGTAACTTATTATATAATTAATTTTTACATATTTACTTAGAAATTGTTAACAATTATTATTATTCAGTTTATTACAAAGTAAAATATTACCAATTATAAAAATTGTTTAAACATTTATAAACACTCTTGCTTATTTTATATTTTAAATTAAATTATCATTAATTTTCTTAGAATGGGGTTTAATTAAAATTATTGTACTAATGGAAATCTTTTTAAAATAAAATTATAAAATCACTATAGTTTTTTAAATATAATAATTTTAAAGATCTTTGCAAAATGGATATGTTTTGTTGTAAAGCATATTTTAATTTTATTTTTAGCCTAAATTTAACAAAATAAATAAATACTTGTAAGATTACTTTAATATTAGATATTTTAAATTTTACACAATTTATAATTCAGAATATTACAATCCTATAAGAAAGTTATTTTTAATAAATATATTTGTTTATATTTTTACTTTATGTTAATGATATTTTAAAACTATAATGATAAACGAATGTTTTTAAAAAATTCAAAATTTTTAATTTATTTTTTTTTTATATGAAGATAAACTTTATTTGTTGATCTTATTTTTAATAATCATAAATATTATATTTATATCTTTTTTTACTAAAAAAATCTATTTTTTTATAATGTAAATAAAAAGAGAACCTTGTATTTTTTATATTCTTTAAAAAATTTTTAATTAAAAATATATATATAATAATAAAATTTCACCCATTCATTTATATGTATTATACTACTAAATATTTAAATTTTTCTATACCACGACCTGGGCGTATTTCCAAAAATAATTAGTTCAAAATACCGGCAATAAATTTTGTCGGATTATAATTTGTTATAATTTAATTGCATGCCAATTAAGTTTATAATTATCTTTTTATTATATTAATTTTACTATTAATATTAATTTACTAAAATCTCTATAATATTTTGGAACAAATATTCTATATTTTTATACAACCATTAATTTTCGCTTCCATAAAGTATCTATTAAGCAAACAAAAAATTTAATAATAATTTCAAAATTAAAATAATAAGAAAAGTTAGTTTTTCTATAATTTTATTTATTTCAAGCTATTTTTATTTTTTTTATTATGAAAAAATATATCGTTTATATTTAACATATGATTTGCTGAAATTTCTATTGCCCATTAAATATAATGGTTATATTTTGATAAAAAATTAAAAATATTTTAAATTCTCGTCAAACTGAATTTTAATTCATTAAAAATTTTATTAATTATTTAATTATCAAATGGTATAAAAATTCTTACTATTTCTTATTTTTTTTAATAAGTTTGGGTTTTTTATACTCTTAATTATACAGTGGGATTTTATAACATATATGGGAACATTTATTATATTTTTAGAATAAAAAAATTTCGTTTTTACTCCAATTGATATAATAAAAATTATTATAAATTAAAAAAAATTTAAAAAGTTTTTTATTTTTATATATCATTAGTATAGTTTACTTATTTTTTGCCTATTAAAGTGAAAGAACAAATAACAAATTTGTAATTATGTTTTTTGTTTTAAAGTTTTATTTAAATATATGGGTTTTGACATCTAATAAGCTGTTTTAAAATATATTTGGTACAATTTTAAAAGTAAATAGTAATATTATTTTGGTTATCTCGATTTTACATTTATATAAATTTGTGTTCAAATGGAGCTAAATAATTTATTTTAATTTTACAATGTTTTATATATTTCTTAAAGTAAATAATATACATTAATTTAATTTATTAAAAAATATAAAGTATTTTTTATTCTAAATCATTATAATTAGAAATGAGAATATTAATTTTCATATTAACTTATGAATTAATTAAATCATTATATATTCTTATATTCTAAGTATATATTTAAATTTTACTAAAAGCAACTTATTCTAAGTAAAATTCATACTATTATTAATTTTAAAATATAATGATAATTTTTCTAAAATAGTACCCCTTTAATAATTCTATTTAATATTAATACCGATAAGAAAATAAGATCAGCATTTTTAATTTATGTCAAATCTGATAAATATTTCCAAACAAAATTTTTAGAGCTGCATTAAACCATACCGCGATAAATAAACAAAATTATCTTTATTGTATATTTAAGATAATTTTAATTATTTTTTAAGCAAATTTACATAAAAAAATATAAATTGTGAAATAATTCTTTAAATAAATTGTTTTATAAAAAATTAATTTCAAGTTTACTGTACTTTTAAGATTAATCGGAGCTTTCTTAATTGAATTATTACTTGAAGTGTATTTAAATATAAATAAAAAATCTTTACAATATACAATATATAGCAAGGAATATTAAAAAAAGAACTTTAAAAACTTCAAAATAGAAAATTTAGTAACTATGAGATTTCAATGTAAATAAACTATTTTGCAATTATAAAATTTTTTTAAAGATAATTTTAAGGGAATAATTTTTAGAGTTGAATTTATAAAAAAGGTTCTTTTATCATCAATTCTTAAGAAATGATTAATATATAATTTAAAATGATATTTGCAAAATATACATTAAAAAAAATATTTATTTATTATACATAAAAATTTATAAATATATAAAAAGTATGTATAGTATTTTTATAAATTCTTTTTAATATGTTTGAATAACATTAATTAAAATTCATAAATTTATAACAGTTATTTATTTTTCATGCTTTTTAAAAATATATAGGGTCTATATGAATTCACATGTTTAGAAAAATAAAATGATTTATTTCTGATAATTATAAAGGAAACTAAATTTATATTTATTTTAAAAAAATGTAAGAAAAATTAGAATAATTAAATTATTCATTTTTTTATAAAATTTAATACGGTAAAAACTTAATTAGAAATAGAATGTTAATTATTAAACTTAAGTTGATAAAAATGTAAGCCTTAATCGTACTATACATTAATCAACCAAACTATTAAATATAATTCTAATAGTTGAGATAATTTTTTTTTATTTATAAACTTATTATAATTTCATTTACAATATTTTTAATACAAATACTAAAAATTTTAAAAGAGGTTTTATTTTTAATTTTAAAAACATATATAATAGCTGCTTAAAACTGACAAGTAAAATAGTTATTTTATTTTATATTAATCTAATGAAAAAAAGCTTGTATTATAAATTTTTAATCAATTATACAAACTATTTTAGGGTTAATATGAATATTTAGATAACAAAAAATTTAACTTCTTTTTTATTTATGGCAGATGAAAAAATTTCAGAAATAATTTTAATTAAAACAAAATATACTAGTTATATCTTTGCGAAACAAATAAAATTAGAAAATACCTTTCAGTATATATATATGTAATTTATAGTATACATTTTTAAATAAAAAACACTTTATTACTTTTATTCAGCGATTAAAATATTTTTTTATTTTCACACTCTTTCGAGAAGTAAATAAAAATTTTTTAAAATTTCAAATTTGTATATTTTAATATGTTTCAAATATAAAAAATGAAGTATAATGATTAATAAAGATAATAATAAATTATTTAAATTATATTTAGCGAATATAACTGATTTTGGGATTTTCTATTCATTTTGATAAAAAATCAAAAAATATATACTTTGCTTCTTAGAATATGGAAATAATATAAGATTTGAGAAAGAATAAATTTAGGAAGTTGGGATTTTTTTTTAATTTTTGCAAAAAAATTGTTAATAAGTTTAACAAATTTTGCTAGCCAAATTTGAGAATAAAAAAAAACTACCAATAATAATTTAATAGTGTTTATTATAATATGCATTAATTATATTTAGTTTAATATAAATAATTAAAATATATTGTAATAATATTTAAATTATATTCACTTATTTATATTTGTTAGCCTATTAAATAATTCAAGTTACCTGTATTTAAAATTGATAAATGGATTTTAGGATTTTGAAAAAACCATAAGGTACTGATACATATCTTATCTTATGAATCGTAATGCAAAAGTTCTTAGTATTAGTTTTTCTAATTCTTTTTAATTTTTAACTGAATTATCATAATTTTTTCTATTTTCTATTTTATTTATTATATTCTCATTGTTATCTTAAAATTAAGGTTATTATTATTTCATTTAATTATTAAATGAATATTATTATTGAAATTTTAATTTATCTGATTATTTTAATTAACCATTTTTAGTGGAAGATACTTTTTAATTATAAAAAGAATTATCATTTACGTATTAATTTTTCGGGGTGGTTATATTAATTTATTAACCCAAATCCCAATTTTTACTATTTTCTAAAATATTTTTGTTTAAAATTATAAATAATTAATTCGGAATTAAAATTTATATAATTTTTTTCTTAATTACCTGGTGATTCCTAATAATTTAAATTTACTTAATTGTTCTACACGTTAAATTTTAAAAATTAACAATTTTCTTGTATGATTATAATGCATTATTGCGACTTAGCATCTTATAAATGAATAAAAAAATATAAAAAAATATAATCAAATTTTTAAAATTTAAATATTTAATTTACATAAATTTTCATTATCTGTTTTTTTTAAACTTCTATTTTTTTCAACAAAATGTTTTTTCATTTATTATTATTCCGGTTTATATAAAGAAATATATTCTCTATATTAATTATAATTTGCAGGGATAGTTCTAAATGTACAAATTTTATGGTCTTAATGTAATTATAAATTTAAATCATCTTCAGTTTTTATTGAACTGGGCTTTAATTCTAAAGAATTTTAATTGAAGATTAGACTATCATAGTTAAAATTTTTCTGACAACTAGTTTTATTCTTAGCAAGTTTGGGAATATAATTTTCTTAATCAAATTGTGTGTTTTTAGAAAAAGTATTTAAGAAGAGTTTTTATAGTTGTAATATGCTGTAAAGTTTATTTTTTTTTGCCAGGTGATTTTTTAAAAATCTTTTTATTTTGAATTCTTTCTTTATAATGGGGTCTATTTTACGATTTTTCTATAACATTTCCCTTATTTAATTATTCTGTGTTTATATATAGTGTAAAAAGGACGAAATAAAATTTTTTATCAAGTTTTTTTTGTATGCCATATTCTATTTAATTTTTTTTGGTTTTTGGGCTCTAAAATTAAATATTGTAGTTATATTTTTGAGTGGGTTTTAAATAAATTAATATAGTTCATTTTAATATTATTATGTTTATTATTACTACATAAAATTAATTATATTCAAATTAAAAATATGTATGAATTTAACCTTATAAAACAATTATAATAACTAAACTACTAAAAAAAGACTACAATTTCTTTTAATAGAAAATTATATAGTATTTATTATTTAAATTCATTAAAAAATAAAAGTATAATTTGTACAAAATAATTAAAAGTATAGTAAAATAATTTTGAATTTTGATATAAAATTTAGTCATCAAATATTATATGTATAGAAAATTTCTACTAAAGATATCATATTTTGAAGATATATATTATTAATATATAATCATGTATTAGTAAAAATGATTTATGACTTTTTATAAATTATAATAATAGCATTTTTTTTTAATTTTTTTTAAAAATTTCCATAAATTATTTATTGGCTTAAAATTTTCACATTTTAAATTTAAAATTTTTAGGTAATAATTTTATATAAATAACAAATATACATTATTTGTTTGTTTAATATTTATTATCTTTCGTTTTATTAAGATATCTATTAATATAGATGAACATAAAAATTTCTATTAATTTAATTTAAAGAATATAGTTAATAATCTTTTATCTAACAATATTATTTGTGTATTTAAAATTATAACTCAAGTTATTTAAATAATAAGAGAAAAAAATTTGTATTTATTATACGAATATTTAGATCAGAAAAGTATCATTTATTTAAAACATTAATAAAATAATTAATTTTTATAAATACCGTTTAATTTTTTTACGCTAATTCTAATGTTTCATTAATTTGTCAGATTTAAAAAATTTATAAAAACCATTGAATATATCAAATAAGTAGAAAATTTGTAAAATATTTTCTATTCATTATAATGAATTATTTTAGACATCTATATTTTTAATTTTCAACTAAATTAATTTCTTCAAGTATTTTACGATATATCTTTAAAAATTAAGTAAATAAATTAGTTACACTTTTACAATAAGAAGAAATAATTTTCATCAAGAGGTCCTTGATTATTAAAATTTTTTTATTTTATATGTTGGTTTTTATTTTTATTTTTATTTTTATTTTTATTTTTATTTTTATTTTCTTTTATAATTTAATTCTTATTGAAAATATAATTCACATAAATTAAAATTCATAACAATATGATTTATTTTATAAATAAAATTATATATAATTAATATAAAATATTAAGTAGGAAGAAATAATTTATAATGTTTTATTTTATTTTTTATTGTTATCTTTAATTATAAGAAAGATATTTTTCAAAAATATAAGTAAAAATTATTTTTAATTTTTTTGTTAATATATTATTTTAATTTATTATTATAATTTTTTATAAAAATATTAGATTTCCAAATAAAAAATTACTAGTAAAAAAAAAATAAATTAATGAGTGAATTACTAAAATAATATAATTTAATTATTCATTTTCTATTTTTCTATTTTTTTTTTTAAATTATTTTAATACTTATGTATCCTATATATTTCTGTTAATTATTATTGAAAAAATAATATTTTATAAATTTATTTTTAAATAAAGAAAAAATATAGTATTAATATAAATTTATTGAAAAAATTATATTTAAATAATAATTGCTATATTATAATATAGTAAATATCATGAATATTAAATAAACAGAGCCAATTTATGCTACGCGCTTTTCACTTTTTGCTACGTGGTTCAAAATTTATACCCACTTTTTGCAACGCGTTAAAAATTTTCATCCAATTTTGTTACGCTCTTTTTTTTNATTTAATGATGATTTAATAATTTTAAAATAATATTTGAACCTTAAAATTTTTATCTATAAAGAAAATTAACAATTTAAAAAAATTTAAAATTACAATAGTGTCTAACATGAGCGTTTCCATGCCACTTAATATATATTAAGTTCCACTAACATATATATAAAAAAATATCTATGAAATACAGAGGGGTGTAACACGACCTGGGCGCATTCCTAAGAATTATTTGGTCGAAAATTTTGGCAAAAAATTTTGCCGAGATTAAAAATTGTTAAATTTTCCCGGCATGCCGGATATTTTGTAAAATTACCATTTTATATTCAAAATAATTATGTATTTGTTAAATATTTTACTACCAAACAATAAAGAGTAAATAATGCTTGATAAAATCTATAATCAAACTAATATAGATTATAAATTATGTAATGTCAATTCTGATATCAAATAAAATATTTGTAGTAATCCAAATAGCGAGTCTTAACATAAAAAGTATATTTTAAATTTAAATATATGTTTAAAATTGTCAAATAATTGAAACTTATATCTAAGTAAAAAATAGTTAAGGCTCTTGATAAAATATGTTTTAGTAATTATATATAATAGCATTTGCATAAAGTAGCTATTTTATATACGGATAAAAAATAATAAAAAATTTAAAAATTCTATTAAATTTTATATTATTTTTTTCAAATTTGTATTCACTTTTTTAATTATTAATTTTAATTAACTTTATATCACAATTATAATTTTCAATATACATATACCTATATCATAGTTAATGTTAATATTAATTGTAATTAATTAATAATATTTAGTTCAAATTTGATTTATAATTATTATCAAAATACACTGAAATCCCTTTTAATTAATAATTAATATAAACAAAAAAATATTAATAATATGTTTATAAAACAAAATAAAATTAAGTTTTGTTGTGATTTTTAATTATATCATAATTATTTTAATAATTATAATTTTTTATTTTTCTAATTATAATTAATTAAAAAAGTGAACACAAATTTGAAAATAGTTATA